>CM076581.1:571409885-571613183 GCA_034641835.2 Pinus albicaulis
CAATGATGGAAAAAATACACGGATCATAGAAGGAAGAGAGACCAACAAGGGCAGGGAGGTGTAGGATCAAATTACTACAATGTTGAAACAAGAGCAGGGAGGTGCAGGATCAATTGATTACAATTCTTTAGTCTTGGCTTGGCGGTGTAAACTAGACGCTTTTCACTTAGGATGTGTGTGTATGTGATAAGTGTGTTAATTTTAATTAAGCTCAGAATAGTGTAGAGAAAAGAAAAAAATATGTTGTATAGCTGCAAATAAATCTGAAAATGACAGTAAAGGAAACTGAATACGACAGAAAATAAATAGCTAAAGATGCATCAATTTAGACCCAAGGAGGAGGGCTTCCCAAAACCTAGTGTATTGATGAGCGAAATTTAGTCAAAACACACAAAATGGCCAATGGATATAAATTTGGGAGGGACAAGGATTTAAAGGTCAAATTTTCTAGAAATAGGTGCATAAAACAACAAAAAACCAGAGGGAAAAGTATTGCAAAATAGGTGGCGAAAGGCTTCAACCTGAAGGGAAACAGAGGGGACCCTAAAGGAGGACCAAAAAAAACTAAGAAGATGTGCTTTGGATGGATGAATAACCAATATGAAATGGATCTGAAAGTATAGGTTCAGATCTGAAAAATGGCTGAACACACTGAAATCTCAAAATACCTGCTTCATCTAAACTTCTCTTAAAAAGGTGGAAGCATATTGAAGCCCTAAGGGGCTTGGTTCCTACATCAACGAGTAAAAATAAGAAAGTATAGATCCAAGATGGGTGGAGAGGGAGTTCATACAACCCTGAACAGTAACCCAGAAAAACCCATAAAAATTACATAAACAATCCCGCAAAAGGTACAGGTCACAAGTTTTGACCTGTTTGCAGCTGAGGTCGTAGGTTTTAGGCTGTTTTCTGTGTCTCAAAGGTTGAGGTTGCATGTTTTGGCCCAAAAATTGCAACCTGCACTTCCAGCTATCTCGAGAGTAGATTTCATAAAAAGGTGTCGTCTCAGTTGCGGCTGATACCTGTCACCTACGCAATAGACCCAGAAACCCACAGAAGTAAGAATTTTTATTGTTTTAGGGTTTTAAGAGTTAAAAAAAACATCAATAAATGAAAAATAATAAGCTAAAGAAAAACCCTAGGGTTTGAAGTAGTTGGTCATGCAGGGATCTGAAAAGCGATAACGGTTGTAATTATAAACCCTTGTGGAGTCGCTAGTTGTTAGTGTGAATTCTAATCGTAAGAGTACAAAAAAAGCTTACTTTAGTTGTGCATAAAAAATAGCCCTAACATAAAATATGGTTGTAAATTTCCTTAGATCTGCAGTTAGTGATCAGAATAAATGCTACAGAAATCCAGATCTATGCAGTTAAAGACATTAAACAACAAGAAATAAGTAAGAGTTGCTCCATGCATCCAATGAACAAGACAAGAATTTTTAAAGAATTTGTTGTATTATGACACCTCGGAAGGGAAAATAGAAAGATGTTACCAGTTCCCCTCAATGGGATGGGTTCTTGTATGTCCTCAGTGCTTCAGATCGAAGATCTCTCTCTCTTGATGGTGTAGAAAACCCTGAAAAAAATGGAACTCAAAGGGAGCTCACAAGCAAAAAGTAGAAAAATATGACAATGATGGAGGATCAAAGTCAGACCAAAAGTATAGATCCAGAGTTATCTTTAGGCAACAAAAGGTAGTGAATGAATGGGAAAACCCTTCTATTTATAACAAAATATTGAGTTAGTATAGATATTGGTGCATAATTAAAATATTATTAACCAAATCTAGATCCAACTTTTATGGAATATTTTATTATTTTTGTTGGAGGGAAAAGAATTTAAATTTGGTTAAATCCCTTTATTTCTAAATAATAAATAAATAAATTATTTACTTATCATTTTAAGAATGTGGTTGAGTAATAATTAAATAAATAATGATTTATTCAACTATTTATAAATGATTTAGTAAAATTTAACAAGGAATATTATTTAAATAATGTTTTAAATAATTATTCCTAGAAAATAATAAGATAAATAATGATTTATCTGATTAATTTTCCTGTTTTGGGTTAAATATGATGAGGAATATTAATTAAATTGTGGTTTAATTAATTATCCCTTGAGGAAAATCAAACAAATAAGGATGTATTCAATTTTTCCTCATGGGGTTTCGTGTTTAGACCATAAACAACATAATAAATTATGGATTCCTAAGTTATTTTTCATAGTGAAAGAAATTTTACTAGGGTAAAATTGGTCTTACATGGTGTACTTTGGTCCATCTAATAGTAACAGGTTAGATGACCAAAAATTGGTGTAACACTCTTCTAAGCGTTTGGTATTCCCAAGTGTGATATAACATAATGGAATCACTTCATAATCACAACAAGATATTTGCAAGAATAAAACATAAACAATTAAACACATTCATAGAGGCATGGATTCTTCCTTCATTCATAAGTATGATGAAGCTGCAGTGTTAACCATGGAATAAACACATTTTTTACCATACAAGCTTGCTTGTTACTTATGAATACAATCACTAGTTACATAACAACAAGTCATACTAGCTCATAAATAAACACAGTATTGTCCTTAACGGTCAATACCAGGAAAAATTCAACATCGAGGTCCCATGTTAAATACAACATTTGATTCATGGAATTTAAAGCACCATAATTGTTAATTTATATTCTTATCAATCACACTCTCTATGCAATTGACTTTATAAAATAGAAAGAATACCAACAATTTCTAATGAAGTGCTTAGGCTTATCATCTCTTAGGTTAACATAGAGCCCCATCAAGAGACTCCCGACTACTATATCAATGCATTAAACCATTTGAGATTCCTTTAGAATCACTCTGAGCATAACAATATTGCAGGGAGTTTCAAGCTCCCGTCATATGAACGTCCCCCATTCACACCTTCATTCATTTACACAATGATCATGAGATTATTATTAATTTCACATGCTATATAATATCAATAAAACATCACAATGAAGTAACACTCACATTAACATAAGTAAACCACTTATATTGTGATATAAATTCGCATGGAAAATGAGATTGGGACTCCAACTCTCCACCCAACCTTGGGTTGACTACACTACATCCTTTCTTGCAATCAACCACCCCTAAGCTATATTTAGAGCCTTGGGAGGAGTTCTCAAAGGAATTAAACCAAAAAACCACATGATAAAAGGAATCCAAAGATTACACCATCTCCACCCACTTCAACTAGGAAATTTTTCCTTCAATGTCTCCACCGTAAACTAGGAATCTAGAGCATAGTGTGACCAACTGCAAGCCTGTACGAGCTAGGAATCCAAAGGTTACAGGGATTCCACCCAATTATAGGAGTCCAGAGAATCCTTCTACTTCACTACAGTAGTGTGTTTCCATTCTTATTGCATGCACCCCCGCCTAGTCCCTAGTCTTTGTTTTCTTTTCTTATCTTCCACTTCAAGTGTTGTATGCATTATTCTTCTCTGAGTCACTGAATGTCACTATCCTTATTTTCTTGTGGACTTTTCCAAGCACCATCCATGAGACAAGGCATAGGGGTATGGGTATTTCCTCCATTGAAGAAGTCCATACACTTCCTCAAACATATTATTAGTTCCAATTAGTTTCATTAAAAACCTACCATTCAAGCAATGGTTTCCATTAAATGATAATTTATCAATTTACCTAAGTATTCTCCTCCTCACGGATGCTAAAATTTTTTCCCTTTTCTTAGTGAGTTCATTGTTATTACATTTCCACAGTTTAATTACAAAACTAAATTTCATAAATATTTACACTAGGGAGTTAATTAAAAGGGATGTCATTAAAGCACAATAAATGTGCATGGCAACATGACAAAGTGATAGACAAAGATGGAAGGTCATATAAGGAAGGAAAAAAATCAAATATAATTTTGATCTTTTTGAAGGAATAAAAAATTATATAGAGGAATGCAAAGAGTTTTTATGATCCAAAAAATTGACATGAGAAAGATAAATAAGATTTTTGATAACAAGATATTTTATTCAACCAATAAAGAATCATATGTATTATTGTATTATCTTTAGGAGGAGGTCATTTTCCTTGTGATGTAATATTTGGTTATGTATGTCTTCTAAGTGTATGATATTATTTGGGATTGATAGTGTCTCTTTTCTGTAATTATATTATTAAATATAATTGAGCACACAATGCAAACAGTTGGTGGATTAGGTTATAGAAAATCCATGTAGATTCAACTAATATTGTAAAATTCTAAAACAAAATACTTGAATCTACTCTAAATATTGCGGAAACTAATTATGATCACATAATCACATGAACAAGAAAGAGAAATAATTTCAATCACACAACACCAATATTTATCTGGGGAAAGCCTCAGCTAAAAACCCTGTTATATGTATATTGAAAAATTCAAAGAATATGAGAAAAATACAATGCTTCTCTCGGACTTAAGAGCTCTCTACATTATCTTGGTTTGTCTCACTGATTCCTAAGCAAGCTTGGTTCAATACTTCACCAATTTATTGGCCTTGGGCTTCACTAATTTCTTGCGCAATCCCTTGGGTAATTGAGCCCCTATTAATTAGGAAATTCCCCAATAATTATTGTGCAATACATGAAGGCCCTTCCTTTGACTCCATGCACCACCTATACAATTTTATGATTATAGAATCGATAGTACACTTCCCTTTAACTCCAAACTCAACTGGGTCTTCCTCAAAATGAGTGAGCTATTTTTAGTGAATGATCATTTATTTTATTGATAACTGCATGTGAATTAAATAATATTTAATTCATGGGACCTCTCACGAGTTAATACATCAATTAGAATTAGTTAAATGGATTTTAACTCATATAATTAAGTTAAATAATTACAACTCAAAATAAACTGCAACTGGGGCCCGTAAAACTTAGGAAACACTCTACATGCCTCTAGTTTGACCCTCAACTCGAAATGACTAATCTAACTAAGTCTTCCTGACTCATTTAACTCGTGCAAGATGTCATGTGATGTGGAATTACAATTTCCTTCTAATTTAATTAAGGAAAAATTAAATTAGAAGCCTCTACTTGTTACCATTCTTCAATAGTTATTGTTGCAAATTTCAACACTCCCTCTCAACAAGAAAGTAATTCAACTCTATCTTGATCCAGTACCTTTGAAATGTTCTGCATGCAACACTTATCTCTAGTGTTGTTGCTACTGCAACTTATGAAACTAAAAACCATCCAAATCGAATCAACTGTGAACAGTATGATGCATCTGTCACCAAAGTCTCTGACTGCCTAATAAAAAATCTATGTTTATGCTAACTCTACAGAGTGTCATATTAATTTCTACCAACTCTGCTCTTTGCTTCCTAGTATATGACTGATGCTATTCTCTGCATCTGTCACTCTGATATATGACTGCATCAACCACCACTGATCCATCCTGGTATTGTGTACTTTGGGCCCCTGTAGTAAGGCAATGATTTATGAGACAAGACATCTCAATGGACCCTACCCAAATTTCTTCACTCTCGCAACTATTACTTCACATCACCTTACCTCTCACATGGAGGTATGGTTGCATGTGCTCCCTCTTCCCACTTGGCTCGAAATTTCCCCCTTGTTATGAGTGAATTTGGACATCACTCCCAAAACCCAAATCAATAGAAGTTAGGGTCTAGCATACTCTAAATTAGTTGCTACATGCCTTAAACAAGTCATCCCATTGTTGGTTTTCCACCATGAAAGTTTCATTGCTTGAAGTTCAGTTGGAGTGCTCCATTGAGCCATCAACACACCCCTAGACTACAGTAAAATCTTTGCAGATCATCTACTCCCATGCAATACATCGTTGCAAATCATGTAGGCCCACTTGAAAGTGCGTTGGTCTACTGTGAGAGAATTTTTCATAGGATTCCAAGAATCTTCCCACCTTTTAGTGACTTCTAGAAGTTGTTTCAGCTATCATACTATCTAATAAATTTGAATATGAAAACCATGGAGCCATTAAATCACTTATCCTCCTATTCCATTGGACAAGGAAACCTCTTCATCCATTTTTGGAAAAGCCATTCAATGAACAATTAATGCTAAACCAGCTTCATTTCTTATAAATTGAGCACTGATCATAGTGCACAAGGGACCAAGAGTTTGAATTTTTAGAGTTATGTTGGTAAGATCACAAATATTGGAAGTATTGTTTGCATGTAATGTTATGCTACCGGAGTGATGTTGTTGATATGATGAGGGTAGGATTGAAGTTGGATTTAGTTGACATCGAATTGATACAAATGGTTGTAACTTCTCCTTTTACTTTAAAATAAAGATATTTGTTCCATTCCTAATACATGTGTTCATTATTTATATATGTATTTTCAAATGGAATCGATTCAATTTGTTTAACATGAATAGATCATATGCATTTATGTTGTTTTTTGTCTTCTTTTAGCCATTGCAAGTACCAATCAAGTGAGTTCAGGTTGAGTGAGAGTGATGGAAGCAACGAAAGCGAGATGAATAATAGCGAAAGATCACATGTACGTGTTCTTCCCTTATCTATTCATTTTAAGGAAAAAATAAAATGTCTTTCTTCTTTTGTTCTAAGTGTGACAACCACACTTATGGAAAACTCATTTATCCATTGGTTTGATTTCCATAAAACAAATTGGCGACTCCACTAGGGAGAGAATTGATTGTCCTTGGTGGTTTTATCCTTGTTTGTCAACCTCTAGTAGACTTTTCTTGCTTCATTTCAGTCATTTGAATGTGTTTTAGTGAAAGAAGTGTGTTTTCTTGCCTTTTTAGAGTTTTTTTCTAGCACCAATGCACTGTTGGTCTTGACACAGTGCTCTACATAGCATTGTTCGCTTAGAGACAGTGATCTACAACACACTGTCTCCCACTCAAGGGTGTGTTGCTCCTGTGACCAACCAAAATTCATCATATTTTTTTCTTTTTCCATTCATTTGAGTGTCTTGATTTCTGAGTTTCAAGTGTCTGATTGCCTCTAGAGTTTATATTTATTCTACTATCCTTACTCTCTATGGATGCCTGTTTGTTCAATGTTTCTTCTTGTTTTCTTTATCATTGTCAAAATAGCTCCAAAGTTCAAAGTCACATTTGATTGATTCTTTATTTTTAGAAAGAGGAATTGTTGTTCTAGTCTTCGTTTCTTTGGAAAGTATTAATTGATTGTTTTTGCATATTAGTTTATTTTTCATTCATTCACACTCAAAAGAAATCAAAAAGAAAAACATGGATTTGCATATAGGGTTTGTGAGTGTTGCATAGGAATAGTTAGGGAATTTGAATTTAGATGTGCTCATTATTGATTTCTTACATTCTGATTGCTCTATACCTTGAAGCTAAGGTTTTCATTGTCAAAATTGAATCAAAGCGAATTCTTATCATCTTTTTTGGATTCTAGGAATGTCAAATACATCATGCGGTGAACCTGAAAGGAAAACTTATAAGAAATATCAACTTAAAATTGATATCAATTAATCTAAGGGAGCATTTTCACTTAATGATAACATTTATAGGTCTAGGCTAGAGACGTGTTCCGACGTTGTAAAACATAGTAGTTGTCGTTAATTATCTATGATACATTTCGAGTGAGATACATCATCCCACGTATGTAAGTATATCAGAGCTCATACACGTACTTGCGGGTATATCGGGCGGTGTTCTAGTACGAAAACTATAAGTGGATGCTCCCACTATGCAGTTTCACATTAGACAACGCTAACACAGATTGGGCCTCCATGTACCATCGAGTGTATTTTGGAGGACAACATTAGATTTCTTACCATCCATAGGTAACCAAGTCAGCAACCTTGTACATTATGATACACTGAACACAGCATTCGGGGAGATTTCCTACACATACATAAGTCCTTGGTTTACTGGGGTAGTATATTGCAATTCACAGTTTCTTAGTAATCCATTTTCCTAGCATTACACTCTTTTTGTTTATTTGTTTTTTTTAGTAAATCAATAAGAAATCATGGAAGAATATCAACCCTTTCCCCTCCGTTCGCATAGGAAAACCAATAAAACACCTTTATTTCTAGAAGCTACACCTAGTAGGTGAAGGCAAGATCATTCTACCAAGTTTGGTACCTCTGGAACCTCTAATGTTTCATCTCCATCTAATTTACCAGAGTCATCTGATATTTTGAGTACTGAGTCTCGAGTCATTTCTACTGATCCCAGTTTACCTGCTACTACCGAGACATAACCCTCACAGTTACCTGAGGACACTGAAATTCAATCCATTCAAATGGTAAATCCAGAACCTGAAGTTGTTCAACTGAAATTCGATCCAGAATTTGTTATTTTGTTACCAGAACATCTTGATCCCAAAGTTGAAGAACAAGAAGTTGTTCTCGTGTCGGAAGATGATCAATCGGCTCATCCTCAGTCATTCGTAACTATTGAGTCTTCCTCTTTATCACAGATTTTACCGCCTGAAATTTATCTCGGGCCTAAAAGTGAAGTACTTCCAACTGGTTTCATTTCAATTGAGGAAAAAACTCAAGAAGAGATAACCCCTTCAACTCCAACTCATTTGGGTTCGGGGCTTCATCTTTATCCATTTTTTCCTTGTTTAACCTACTATGCTCCTATTGTTCCTAATTAGTCTCAAGTTCCTGTAGATTCTTTAGAGTATTTACCAGATTATTTAACTATGGCTAAGACAGCATGCAAGACTATACCATTTTTTACAGCTACGACATGATCCCAGACTATACCATTTGTTACAGTTGTGACAACATCTACTTACTTCTTCTATGTGTTCTACGAAACCAGAGTCTCATCTTTATGGTGGTCCATTATGCCCATAGGGTTACCAAGATTTAAATGGAACCTACTCTGGTCCCTCTTCTAGTCCATGGACTTCGCCCATGTCTTCATCTGGACTTTTATTTGGTTCCTCTCTTATGAGTACTGAAAGGCCTCATCCTTTATTGACATCATCAACTCAATATCAAGCTATTCCATCTGATTACCACCCATATTATCCAGTTTCTGTTGGATTCCCATCATATGAAGGTTAGTATGTTCAATATCCTTATACTCCATATTCTGGAGGGTAACCCATGTTTAATCCATATGGTAGCACTCCTTCGTATTTAGGTAAATATTATGATGGGATGCTTGTTTTTCAATGGAAGCCTACCTTGCATGTCCAACTAAAAATGGTTGTGTACCAATATCAAACAGTTCAACCTGTTTTATCCATACCTACTATGCATGTTATTAATTATTCAGTCGTAGCTCAACCTTCTCAGGCGGGTCCTTCAAACCTTAACCCTCAAGTTTTGGGTCTACAGACTCTGTCTGTCCAGGTTGGTTTACAACAACTATCTATATCAAGAATTTCACAACCACAGGCTAGTTCACCCTTTTCACAGGTTTCTACTGGACCCATTTATTCACAACCTGGTCCAACTTATCCTAGCAGGCAATATCCATATTATCAAATCCCATGGCAGCCACAACAAAAATTCCAATAGTATCAAGCTTATCCAGGTCCTAGTTAGAAACCTATCAAGCGTTTGGTAAAAAAAGTTACCCCTATCAGGGTTACCAACAACAGAATCCTTATGCTAGTGCACAACAGGCTACTGCCCAGGAAATTCCAACTTATCCTGGTTATGCTCTACTCGACCTAAACTGACAATTGTCGTTTGTTGCAACACTAGAGTTACCTGATTTAAACCAGCACACTAATGATCCCATTCATTATTTACCTTGGTGGCTGGTGATTCCTCATAAATTACCATCTGATATTTCAAAATTCAATGGAAAATCTGGAGAAGATTCATCACGCACATTATGACTTATCATTTATGGTGTTCATCAAACTTCTTGAATGATGATTATGTTCGACTTTTTCTTTTCCAACAAACGTGTATTGGTCTATCTCAAAAATGGTATATTGAATTACCAAGAGATTATTTTGATAACTTCACAGATTTAGCAGATAATTTTCTAACCCACTTCCAGCAACCCATCAGATACGAAACTGGAATGGAAATTTTGACCAACTTTAAACAGATGACTACTACTCACGTATAAGATCACATTCATGAGTGGCTTCTTCGTCATCAAATGGTTAAAACCTTTGTTTCAGATTAGCTATTAGCTGAGTGGTATATAAAGTATTTGTTTCCATCTATCACTAAGGATGTGGCAAAAGGCAGTGTAATCTGTAATATTCCCAATTAGTAGCAGCTAAGTGGAAATATTAATTTTTTATCATATTTTTATTTTCTAATGTTCAACCATAAATAAAAGGGTGTTGGGACCCATAACCCAACTTAGGAGAAATAAATTTCCTAAAGTCACTTAGCCAATTTTCTGATTTGAGCGTGAGGCCTAGGGGGACCAAGTGATAGTGCAGGGAGAGGGGCAGCATAGAGGCAGCGTGGGCCATGACATCATAGAGTAGATAGGGCAGGATGGCAAGGAGGGACATCACAACATAGTGGGGCCCAAGGGAGATTTAGGGTCTCAATCATAAAAGGAAGGATATGCTAGCTTCTCATTCATTCTATTATGCATCTTCAGAATTACGTCTAATAGATATTGAGCACGCTTACGTTGTTTAGCTAAGTTTGCAAGTGTTGTTCAACACACGGGTGTCTCCGAGTGGAGATCCCAACCATAGCCTCGGAGGACTTCGAGGGTCTACTCAAGTGAGGAGCTTGACCATCGATTTTCAAAGTAGAGGATGAAGAGCCTTTCAGCCAAGAGTTACACACTCTCTAAGGCAGCGCAGTCACTCTCAGGGATTACACAATCTTGGAGGAGGGTAGCTCTGGGAGTGGAGGAAGATCAGGAGTTTCAGTCCAGGAGAAGTGTGAGGGGATCAGCCCTTCATCAGTCATCTTTTGGAGTATTGAGAGGCCAAAATTTCTAGTCATTCAGTTTAGAGGCCAGTGTACTCACCAGGAGTGCATAATTTCTCCAAGGGGGGTTAGATTCTAGGTTCAACCTTTTTAGAATTCCTCCCTAGGATTTTTCAAGTTTTCAGAGAGGAGTCCATAGTTTGAGTTTTATAATTTTCTGAGCAGAGGAACAACCCCAAAGAGCAGCTCCATTCCATCCAGAAGCATCATTTTCCAGCATCAGGAGCAACTAAGGGAGTTACGCATTCTAGAGGGAACATAGTCATTCATAGTAGGGTTTGAGCATTATTTCCAGCTTACCTTGAGCAAGCCAAGGTGCTATCATTTTTATCACCTTCTTGTACTCATTCTCTATTTCCAAATTTATAATAAAATGGCTCATTTTTCCTGAAATGGTTGCATTGTTTTTCATCGTGTCTCTCTATTAGCTGTAGTTTTGTTTATGTTGCTTTGTATTGATTTTTATTTCATATTTGGAATATTACATTGGTATCAGAGCTCATAGACTTGGCTTAGTCTATCGAGAAGATAATTCTATGACATTCGAAGACAATGAATACATCACTTGTCGGAAGCAGTGGTTCAAGAGCAAAGAGCGGAGGCTCGAGTCCACATTTGGTGAGGGGGACTGTGTTCCAGTAGAGGACATAGAAGAATAATTACCCATGGCAGAAGAATTACATGACGAGAAGGAGTTTGGGAATCTCCTCTTGAAATATATACAAGAGCTCTCCTGAAAAATAGAGGAGATGGGGCAGAAGATTGTCAGGGAGAAGAGGCAGCGTAAGACCCCAAGGGGATTTCACATCGGAGAAGGGTCTAACAATTCCCACCACACACAGGAGCAGAACACAACATACGAGGTGGTGTTACACACTCCCCCACATTCCACTATGCCCACATTCTTGACTGTAGGGACAAGAACGAGAGTACCCCAGGAGCCGGAGATAGCTCATTACGGGGAATATTTTTTAGAGTATCATTCATACGGGCGATATTTTGGTGAAGCTCTCTCTTTCCACGATTTCTTCCAGCTAAAGAATAACATCAGACCCTACAACTAGAACAGAGGAGGTGGGTACACGCAGGGAGGTGAGCTGCAAAATACCATGGGAATATTTTTCTTCCCAACTTATGACAAGTCATCTAAATGTTCAACCAAAGCTTGGGTAGAAAAGATGGACATGTACTTTCAGCTAAACTAGATGGAAGAGGTGGAGGCCATTAAGGTGGTAGCACTGCACCTTGAGGGGGAAGCCCGTGACTAGTGGTTCCATGGGATGGCCATGCTGGGTCACTTAGCAGTGAAAGCATATGTAGATTTTACCTGGAGATTGGTGGAGAGGTTTTCTCGGAAGGATCTGAAAGAGAATTTTGTTGAGCTAACCAAGCTCAAAGAGACCAGGAACCCAGAAACTTACATTTCTGAGTTCTTGAGACTTTCAGTGATGGTGCTAGAATTTTCCAAAGCTGGGAGGATCTACACGTTTATTGATGGTTTGGCAGAACATTAGGGGAATTTTGAGGTCTAAACTGGGCCTCCTAAGGAAAATGTACAATCAAAATTCACTTTATGATAACCAAACATATTTTAAGGGATGACATCATCCCTAATGGTTGAGGTGGCATTGCTTGAGTTAAAGGTACTTACTTGTCACATTCTCAATAGTGGATAAAAACTCATTTTTAACCATGGTAATGCTCTAAGTACTTTTAAATTCAAAGTAAATTACTCATAATAAATGTGATTTCACAGTTTTTGAATAAAAATATATTATTTTCATTTCATATTTCTTGAAAGAAACAATGCATATCCCTATACATTTATTATATTATATTATTTTTATATAGTATATTAATTACATGTTATTATATAATTTAAATAATATAAATTTTAATTAATAGCATATAATATAATTAAGAATTTGTTAATTTATATTTATATTTTATTTTCAGTTATTTAAGTACAAAGGACAAATGCATTAGTTGTTCAATGATAATTATTTTTTCTTGAGAAACTCATTCTTATTTATAGTCACATCAATACAATTTTTTTATTAATTTGATTTTGGTACAACTTTTGAATTGAATTTAACTTTGGTTACATGGATTTTTGTGCAAAAAGTGAATTGCAAATTCATAAATATTATTTTATTGGTTTAGCTATTATTTTATTATTTCCTTAGGAGGCCAATTTTAGACCTCAAAATTCCCCTAATGCCTCTGCGTGGGTTATTCGGGTCCACTAGCCTTGCTACACTTCAGGATGCAGTCGAGAGGACAAGATATTTGCAGGATGTTTTGCCCAATACTAGGGCTCCTTTCCCCCAGAGACCAGCATTTCAACCGAAGGGGAAAGACACGATAGTTCCACCACCAAATGGAAACTATGGCTGAGGGCCTTTGGATGATGATACCCGAAGAGACTTGAGACAAAGGAAGTTATGCTTCACATGCCAGGAGCCATGGGCACCGAGTCATCGATGTGCTACTGGGAAGGCACATTACATCAAGGTCTTCTCTGACAGTGAGGGGGAAGAAGATGCTTATGATGAGATATAGGGAGAGGCCAACGCTATAGCATGAAGAGGAGATCATCCACCACCACCTTCCCCGGGAGTATGAGGGACAACATTTTCACCCACAGGAGGATTCCTTGCATATTTGAGAGGAGTTCAGAAGTATTTGACATTGCGTATCCGAGACACCATGCAGGGACAATGTGTTTCAGTTTTGGTAGATAGGGGGCCACTCATAGCTTCATTGACGCCTCACTAGTAGAGAGGAGGGGCATACTGACAGAGATTTTTTATGGCTTCGTAGTGTTGGTACCGGGCACTAGAACCATGTAGTGTATGAGGTATCTTCCGAAATTGGTAGTGACCGTGGGGACGTACACGATGACAGACCACTTCTTTACGGTTGACATCCCAGATATCAATGTGGTATTGGGAGTTTAGTGGTTGATTACGGTGGGTAAGGTCACCACAAAATGGGAAATGCTAGAGATGAAGTGGACAGACAAGAAGAGTGGGAAGCATGTTATGATCATAGGCATGCACACGTATCCTCCACAAACAATCTCAACACACCGAATGGAGGAAGACTTCCAGAAGAGAGATATAGAGTGGGCAATAGAACTACATATCTCAGAGGCAGGAGCCACAGGGCAGTCAATACACCCCGATGTGTATTCAATATTGGACAAGTACTCCATGGTTTTTGGGGACATACCACCGGGGCAGCCACCAGACCGAGGGTTTGAGCATACCATTGAGTTGGAGCACGAGATCCAGGCAGTGATCACCACCCCTTATAGGTACCCTAAGGCCTATATTGATGAGATCTAGAGAGCTATACATGAGCACTTAGTACTGGGACACATCCAGCCAAGTACTAGCCTGTTTTCTTCTTTTGTTGTTCTGGTAAAGAAGAAGGATCGCACATTACAGATGTGCATCGACTACAGGGCACTCAACAAAAAGACCATGAAGAAACGATACCCCATCCCAAGGATTGATGAGTTGATGGATGAGATGAGGGGATTGAAGTTCTTCTCCAAGATCAATCTGAGGTCGGGGTACCATCAAATCAAGGTGAGGGACCAGGATGTCCCCATGACTGAATTCAAGTGCCATTATGGCCACTTCGGGTTCTTGGTGATGCCCTTCGGGCTAACCAATGCACCAGCCAATTTCCAATCTTGCATGAACCACATATTCTATGGAAATTAAGGAATTTTGTGCTTGTGTTCTTTAATGACATCCTTATATACAACCACACTTGGGAGGAGAACTTGCAGCACATTGAGGTTGTACTGCGTATTTCGGAGGAGAATCATTTCTATGCTAAGCTCTCCAAGTGCGAGTTTGGTTTGACAGAGATGCTTTACTTAGGGCATATCATTGGTGTGGATAGAGTGAGGGTCCATGAGGAGAAGATCTGAGTCATCCGGGATTGGTCGGAACTAAAGAATGTGATACAATTCTGGGGGTTTGTAGGCATCTGCACCTACTACCAGAAGTTTTTCAAAGGGTCTTCCCAACTTGCTGCACCCCTCACAGATCTCACTAAGAAGGGGGCATTTTTCTGGACTGATACTGTGTATAGGGCCTTTGACAGGCTCAAGGAGGTGATGAGCAATTGTCTAGTGTTGGATTTTTCGGACTTCATGCAGCCTTTCATCCTGGAGTGTGATGCTTCGGGGGAGCGAGTAGGATCAATATTGATGTAGGGGGTGCACCTTATAGCTTTCGAGAGCAGGAAGATATTTACGCATGAGAGTTTGTATCCTATATACGAGAAGGATATGTTGGCCATTATGCATGCATTGGCCAAGTTTCAACACTATCTAGTAGGCAACAGGTTCTAGGTGAGGACTGATCACAATAGCCTTCGGGTTTTCCTTGAGAAGAAGAAGTTGTAGGAGAGGTAGCAGAAGTGGGTCAATAAGATTCGGGCCTATGTCTTTGACATTGAGTATGTCAAAGGGAAGAAAAATGTAGTAGCGCCTTATTTTTCATGCAGACTAGCAGCGCTGTCCTTGATGAGCCTAGATGCAGGCTGGAGGGCTCAACTGTTGGTGGAGTACTCCAAGGACCGCTTTGCTTGTGAGGTGCTGGATTTCCATATTTTAGATGACAGGTACAAGGTGATGGATGAGGTCATCTATTACAGAGATAGGATCTTCTTGACTGGGACTTCTCAGCTCAAGGAGAATATATTACGTGCATCCCACGATTCTCTGATATCAGGCCACCAGGGATTCACAAAGACCTACAGGGTCATCAGGGAGAGGTTCTCTTGGAGAGGCCTCAAGGAGGACGTACTCCAGCATGTCAGGGAGTGCAAGGTATGTCAAAGGAACAAGGGGGAGATGAGCCACCCAGAAGGATTGATACAACCACTTCTCATTCTGGAAGGAAAGTGGGAAAGAATTTCTATGGATTTCATTACTCGGTTTCCCATGGTGTAGGTCAAGGATTGCATCTTTGTGGTTGTTGATAAACTTAAAAAGTATGTCCATTTCTTCGCCATATTGGCACGATACACAACTGCATAGGTGTTCAATTTTTTCTTCCGAGATGTTTTCAGATTATATGGTCTTCCTAAGACCATAGTTAATGACAGGGACAGTGGTTTCATGGGTGGCTTTTGGCAGGATCTCTTTCATTTGGTGGGTACTGAGTTAACTCCTAGTACCAGATATCACCCTCAAAAAGATGGGTAGACGGAGATAGTGAAGAATTGGCTGGAAGGCTACTTGCAGAACTATGTCATGGGGTAGAAAAAGGCATGGATCCGTTGGATACACTTGGGAGAATACTGCTACAACACCATTTTCCACATGTCTATCAGTATGTCTCCATTTTATGCTTTGTATGGATATCATGCTCTAACTTTTTATGATGTTATTTTTGGAGCTAGCAAGGCCTCTAGGGCCAGGGACTAGATCCAAGAGAGCCAAGATATACTCTAGGCTCTTAAGGACAACTTAGCCATAATGCAGAACCAGGAGAAGTTGTATGCAGATAGAGGGTGGGTAGAGAGATAGTTTGAGGTAGGTTACTTGGTCTACCTTTGACTTTAGCCTTACTGGCAGTCCGCGCTGAAGAAAAAGGTGGTCGAGAAGCTCAAGCCCCAATTCTATGGGGCTTACAAGGTGATCCATCGGGTAGGAGAGGTTGCATATGAGTTGTAGTTGTTAGCAAGGAGTAGGATACATAACATTTTCCATGTATCATGCCTGAAGAAGGCATTGGGCCACCAGGTGACTACCACAGAGGAGCTTCCACCCACATATGATGAGGGGCACTTGGTGTTACATCTAGAAGCCATTTTAGACACCCGAGAGAGACAGATTTGAAGAAGGACCGTCAAGGAGTATTTCATGAGATGGAAGAATCTTCCAGATGAGGATGCCACTTGGGAAAGTGAGAAGATTATGCAACACCCGTATCTACAATTTCTTGAGGAAAATCAAAATTTTGGCAGGGAGGATTGTAATATTCCCAATTAGCAGCAACTAATTTGCAATATTAATTTTTTATCAGATTTTTCTTTTCTAATGTTCAGCCATAAATAAAAGGGTGTTTGGACACATAACCCAACTTTGGAGAAATAAACTTCCTAAAGTCACTTAGCCAATATTTTTATTTCAGCGTGGGGCTTAGGCAGACCAAGTGACAGTGCAGGGAGAGGGGCAGTGCAGAGGCAGTGTGGGCCAGGAAGCCCAGTGGCAGCATGGGCCAGGCAGCCCAGTGGCAGCATGGGCTAGGAAAATGCATAGTAGGTAGGGCAAGGAGGGATAATGTGGCATAGTGGGGCTCAAGGGAAAGTTAGGGTCTCAAGCATAAAAGGAGGGAGAGGCTAGCTTCTCATTCACTCTATTATGCATATTTAGAATTTTGTCTAACAGATATTGAGCATCATTACACTGTTTAGTTATGTCTGCGGGTGTTGTTCAGCACACGAATGTCTCATAGCAGAGATCCCAACCTCAGCCTCGGTAGACTTCGATTGCCCGCTCAAGTGAAGACCTTAACCATCAATTTTCAAAGTAGAGAACGAAGAGCCTTTTATCCAGGAATTATGTAGTCACTAAGGCAGCACAATCACTCTCAGAGATTACACAGTCTTGGAGGAAGACAACTCCAGGAGTGGAGGAAGATCAAGAGTTTCAGTCTGGGAGAAGTGTGAGGAGATCATCCCTTTACCAATTATATTTTTCATCATTGAGAGGCCTGCATTTCCATTCATTCAGTTCATAGGTCAACGTACTCACCAGGAGTGCATAATTTCTCCAAGGGGGTTAGACTATGGGGTCAGCCTTTCCGAAATTCCTCCCTGGGGTTTTCTGGGTTTTTAGGCAGGAGTTCGTATCAAGAGCTTCATAATTTTCTGAGCAGAGGAACATCCCCAAAGAGAAGCTCCATTCCATCCAAAAGCATCATTTTGTAGCAGCAGCAGTAGCTCAGGGAGTTGCGCAGTCCAGAGGGAAAGAAACCATTCATAGCAGGGTTTGAGCATTATTTCCAGCTTGCATTAAGCAAGCCAAGGTGTTATCATTCTGATGACATTATTGCACTCATTCTCTATTTCCATATTTATAATGAAATGGCTCAACTTTCCTGTAATGGTTGCAGTGTTTTTCATCGTGCCTCTCTGTTAGCTATAGTTTTGTTTATGTTTCTTTGTATTGTTGTTTATTTCCTATTCAAAATATTACATGTCATTGAAGAGCAAGTAATTTCTTGTGCCCAATATCTAGATTTGATTTATACTCAGTCTGGCATGCTCTATGAAAATATTGTGAATGCACCGAGACCAAATTTTACTATTCCTCCTTCTCCATCTCATAAGGAAATTCATGCTGGCGATGGTGTGATTGATTCTGCTAGCACTCAGCAAGAAATTCGACCATATGTTTCTACACTTGTTGTTTCAAATCAAGCCCTCTGTTGTGTTTGATTGTTATGAAACCATCTCCAAAAAATAAGAAAAGAGAGATCAATGCCTTAGAAATAAGCCACTTCGAGGGGGAAACCTCCTTTACATTACATAAATGAAAAATTCTTGGATGATACAAATGAAAAGACCTCCTTCTATATATTGGAGTCCATGGGGTCACAATATAATCCTAGCCGACCTAAAATAATAATGTAAGGGCACAATAATAAAAATATAGGGGTTACAGGGGTACAAAAATAATAATAAGGAGGCTACACTAACAACAATAAGTGACTACACTAGTAATATAGGGACCTAACACCGATCCTGCTTCTTCTTCCAAAATACATGTCGTGTCATTTGACAAGGGAAAAGGTGACAAGAAACTCGGAAGTAAGAAGAAAGGCAAAGATAAGAAAAAGAAAAATTCACCCTTGCATGAAAAATCATCTTATTCATCTAGTAGTTCTTGAAAACCTCGTTACCCTTGTCTGATATCTAATGGGGAACATTTTACGCGAGATTATCCTCATCGCTCATAATTCTCGAAACTTCTTAAGACTTCTCCCACAGCTATAGTTTTGAAAAGTCCTTTTCTGAACCCAGAAACACATATGGTTGCTATTGTTTCGAATCAAACCCCCTATTGCATCTGATTGTTATGAAACCAGCTCCAAAAATAGAATAAAAGAGAGATCAACGCCTTACAAATAAGCCACTTCGAGGGTGAAACCTCCTTTAAATTACATAAATGAACAATTATTGAATGATACAAATGACAAAACCTCCTTCTATAATAATGTAAGTACACAATAATAACAATATGGGGGTTACAGGGGTACAACAATAAAAATAAGGGGGCTACACTAACAACAATAAGGGACTACATTAGTAATATAGGGACCTAACATGCCCCTCTCCTTCAAAAAAGTGTTGTCCTCAACTCTTGAGTAGCTCTAGATGCTTATGTATAAAATTTTCATCCCCCCATGTAGCATCTTCAGTGGGTAAGTTCTTCCACTTGATGAGATACTCTGAAATTGATCATTTTCGTAGCTGTCAAGTTCTTGTTTCTGTGACTACTTCAGGTTCCAATATGATTTTTCCTTCCTCGTCAAGTTCTATAAATATTGTTTGAACTGGAATTTTGTCACCTATAACCTTATCTAAGCATGAAACATGTAAGGTTGGATGCACTTGCAAAGAAGTAGGAAGCTCCAATTTGTATGCCATAGTACCAATATTTTGCAACACCTTGTAAGGACAATAATACTTTGGCGATAATTTATTATCCTTCTTAGCTTGCTTGAGGGACATTTGTTTGTATGGTTGTAGCCATAACAATACCCAATCTCCTACATTAAAATTTATCTCGCTGTGATGTTGATCTGCCTGTTGTTTCATTCAATTTTGTGCCAAATTTAGGTTATCCTTTAAGAGTTGGAGAACTTGTTGTTGATGCTCAAGGTGATATTCTACTGCTTGAACCTTAGAAATTTCTCTTAAAGATGATGTGATGGACAGTAGATGATATCCATCAAGTGCCATAAATGGGGTCATTTTTGTTGCAGTATGGAAGGAAGTGTTATACCACCATTCAGCTAGAGGTAACCACTTGATCCATTGTGTTTGTTTATTAGATATAAAACAACAAAGATATTCTTCCAAACATTTGTTCACTATCTCAGTTTGACCAACGGATTAAGGATGATAAGATGAGCTATGAGCTAGTTGACTACCCAAACAAGAAAATAATTCCGTCCAAAAATTTCCAGTAAAAATGGGATCTCTATCGCTTACCATAATCTTTGGGTTTCCATGTAGCATTTGAATTGTTTCCATAAATTCAATAGAAACTGTACTTGCTTTAAATGGATGAGATAATGCACAAAAGTGTGCATACTTGGTAAGTCTATCAACTACCACCATGCTGAAACTATTTCCTTTGGAATTAGGTGAACCTGTGATAAATTCCATTGAAATCTCCTCCCAACGTTGACTTGGAATGGATAAAGGTTCTAGGAGACCTGGGGTCTTAATTGTCTCAAATTTATGTTGCTGGAAAACCAAACATTTGGCCACAAAATTTTGAATATCAGATTTAAGACCATCCCAAAAAAAGTATTTCTTCACCCTATTGTAAGTTTTTAAAAATTCCAAGTGTCCTCCTAAAGGAGAAGTGTGAAATTCCAAAATAATCTTTTGTTTTAGTTGGGAATTCTTGCAAATATATAAGCGATATTTGTACCATAAGGAATAATTTTTCCAATTAAATCTATCAGATGTACTGGGATCTTGCTGAAACTTTTGAATGAGTGTCCACACTTCTTTGTCCTTATTCCATTCATCCCTTGCTTTGGTTATCCAATCTGGTTGGATAATAGAAATGGCACAAAGTAATGCTTCCATCTCTTCATCCTTTCTTGAGAGTGCAACTGTAACAACATTTAGCTTCCCTTTTTTGTAGATGATTTCAAAGTCATAACCCAACATCTTTGTGACCCATTTTTTTTGCTCTTTTGAAGATAGTCTTTGTTCCAAAAAGTGTTTAATACTATTGTTAAACACCATGTTAAGCACACACATGGTGTATGAGAATAATAAACACACACACAAGAGACTCAACACACAATGAAGGATAAGTGTGAGGCTTTCTCATTTTTCCATTATACATGATGTACATTTATACTACAATGGTGTGACTCTTGGTTTCATATTCCAAGGTCACTTGGACGCCATTGTGACTTTTCACATTCCACACCTACCCATGTAGGATTAGGTGTTCCAACATCCCCCCTTAATCCGAAGGGGTATGTGTGAGTCCAAGAAGAGAGCTGTAATAAAATATGTAAAGTATACATGGCAGCACTTGGGTTGAATCAACTCTCTGAAATGTTGGAAAAAAGAGGTGGTTTAAGGATGACCACCAACACTGGAACACAATACTTGTTGCAGTTCCTGGAACTCTTCCAAAACTGGCAAGAAGCTGAAAGCTTTTGCTAGAGTAATTGTCCCTCATAAAAAAGGGAGACCTTAAACCTAAAAGAAGGGAGGTCTACTACCTGTGATGGTTTTAATATTATCAACAACTCTGGAATGCTTGAAGCATTTCCTAGAACTCAACCAAAGCTGGCAAGAAGCTGAAGGCTTCTGCTAGAGGAAGTGTTCCTCATATATGAAAGGGAGACCTTCGACCTAAAAGAAGGGAGGTCTACTACCTGTGGTGGTTTTAGGTTATCCACCAACCAAAGATGATGGTTTAAGGTTATCCACCAACCGAAGGCATGCTCATGGGCATCCGTGTCTCTGGCTACATCTCTGAATCTGGAATGAAGAATTGTGGCTCAGGCTCGCTTGAACTGATGTGTCTCTGGCTACAACTTTGAACATGGAATGAGAGATTGTGGCTCAGGCTCGCTTGATCTGACATCGAAGCTTGTACATGACCACCATTTTCCCCCCTGTCAGGGACAAGGTGAGATGATGGCAAAAACTCAACTGCAAGTTTGCTCAATATCTGTGAACAAATTCTAACATGTGTCTTAAACATATTCTTGGCTGCTGATGCCCACTGCCAAGAAGCGATCCATCCAAGATGAATCTTTGTTCTTGCAGGAGGCTTGTTTCTGAAGCATCTGTGTGAAGAATGGGTGTGCCGACCACGGTGCTTGCATGGATGAAGATCAAAAAAATGATCTTTCATATGGCCAACTCGATCACAGTGTTGGCATTTTTCAATCTTTTAATGTTGTTGTGGAAGTGGATCTGGAACAGCTGCAGGTGAACTGTCATACAGGAATCCGACACTCTGAAATATGATGGGCTTGGTGTAGTCTGGAATATGAAAGGACACATCCTTGTCATATCCAAGACCAGTTCGGTGCTTGTTGTGGACAAGCTCTTCCCAAGTTCTGATGATGGGCTTGAGAAGTGAAGGTTGAGCTGTGGCATCTGCATGTACATCTTCTCTTGTGCAAGGAACTGAATGGGAATCGACTTCAACTTTACTAACTTGCTGCTGATGGGAGTCCTTCTCAATCTTCTGAACAGAAACAGGTTCAGAATGGTGACTCTTTTGCTGAAGTTCATCTCGCTGAAGCTGAGATTCCAACTGCAAAAACTCAATCTTGTCTTGTGCATCTAGCAAACAATTTTGAATGTTACAAAGAGCATTCTTGCTCATTTTTATCACATCATCAACATTGTAATGAATGAGGTTTTTCAATAACTCTAATGCCTCATTGATTTTAGCCATTTCAACAACTTAGGCTCAAAAAATGAAAGGGTGTCGGCTTCAACCGAAAATGCACTTTTTTACAATGTGATTCCTTTCAAACAAATACAAATGAATCAAGAGAACTTCCAACTATGGAAATCTCAAAGTACAAAATGAGCTCCTCAAATGATGGAGGACAATCAACAATGAGTTACATCAACAACTCAAATTTACTGATTGCAATTATGAAGAAGATGAAAATTCCACTCACAATACAATGTCAATACAATACAATATCTCTGCAAAATATGCGCAACTGAAAACATTATGCAAGAAGCCTTTAAGGCAGCTGAATTTTTCTTCAAAGAGTTGTTTTACACCAATAACAACTCGTCTTCAAATGTCAATTTCTTCAGAAAATCACCCTTATGCCACAAATAACACAATGTCAAATCTTCTATTTTCACTATGTATTCAGTCCATCTGCTCCTCATATGCCATTTTCTCTTTTCCTGCTATTCATATTCTCTCTTTCCTCTCTCTCTCTGCTGTTTTTTTTTTTTTTAATTAATTAAAAGATTAATTATTTGGAATTAATTAAAAAATTGGGGAGATAGGGAGCTCATTGTAATAATGGGGAGGAATTGTAGTAATGGGAATTAATTAAAAATGAGTCTAAAAATTTAAATAGGGAAGGGGAAATATTAAAATGGGATGGGATTATTTTTGTTTTATTTATTTTTTTAAATTTTTTTTTTTTAATATAATAATATTAAAAAGGGAGAAATTTAAAATTAAACCACTGGAATTTAAAAAATTGAAAGGAAGTATTAGAGGGGGCGGTTTTAATTAAAAGGGAGGGAATTTAAAAAAGGAGGGAAAGGGGATTTTAAAAACAGAGAGGGAGTTTATTAAAAAAGGGAATGGAGGCACGTGTGAGGGCCACGGTGAGGGGGAGCGTAGGAATAGAGCAGTGTAAGGTGAGTGGCTTATCGAATGGGAGAGGGCCGCATTGACAGGTGGGGGAAGGGAAGAGGTGCAGGCCGAGGTTGAGTGTGGTGAGGTGAATGGTCGTGAGGGCATTGGTTTGGGGAGCCGTGAAGGCTATAATGGGTGGCGAGGTAACGTTTGAGAGGGGGTGTAGCTCGAGTCATGAGTGGTCGATTGGGGAGAGAGCGGATAGTTGCAGGTGGAGGGAGTGAAAGGGGCTGTGTAGTGCGTGGTCTGTGTTGAGAGCAGGTGGATGGTATTTGCGTAGAGTAGTGAGAGGGGATTCGAGGGTATAGGAGCAGGCTGTTGGGAAGAAGCAGGCTAGGAGATGGCGTAGAGTTTTAGGGTAGATAGGAGGGCGCGTAAGTGGAATAGGGTGGAGGTAGGAGTTTGGGTGTCGCGCAGGGTTTAGGGGGAGCGATGGAGTAATAAGGGTGAGGTTGGGGGGCCGGCCAAAGCCGTGGGGAAGACTGGTGAGGAGTGTATGTAGATGTTAAAAAAAAAATGCAGGGGGAGGAGGGCCGAAAGGCCTGGAATTGCAGAGATTTTTTTTTTAAATTAAAACAGCAGAGAAGTAATATACAACAAAGAAAAAATGGGGAATTTGCAGAATTAGAAATTTTCTTTCAGTAGCAGAAAATGTACTTTTTCCAGCAGCAGAGAATATTTTCCAGCAGTAGAAAAACCCAGAATTGCAGAAATTTTTCAATGGAAAAACTCAGAAATTTTTCTAATAAAAACCAGAAACTTCTTCCCAATTTAAACAGTTTTTAGCAGCTCTCCAAATTGCAGAATAAAGACAGAAATTGTGGGAAAAATAAACAGTGAGAAAACCTTCAGATGCACAAGGTTGCGTCTCTTTAAAACCAATGCTGCTCTTCTTTAAAACAAATTCTGAATGTTGCTTCTTTTGAATGCGGCAAAATGACTGCTGCAGAAACTCTGAGTGCTGCAAAAATGTCAAGAATTTTTGCAGATATGCACAGGCCATAAACACAAATGGCTCACTCAATTTGGAGCAGGGCCAGAAATTAAACACCATGTTAAGCACACACATGGTGTATGAGAATAATAAACACACACACAAGAGACTCAACACACAATGAAGGATAAGTGTGAGGCTTTCTCATTTTTCCATTATACATGATGTACATTTATACTACAATGGTGTGACTCTTAGTTTCATATTCCAAGGTCACTTGGACTCCATTGTGACTTTTCGCATTCCAAACCGGCCCATGTAGGATTAGGTGTTCCAACAACTATCATGATCAGTTTTTACCTTGAAGTGTCTTCCCATTAGGTAAGGTCGTCATTTCTTTACTACATGTAGTATTGCCAACATCTCCTTCTCATAACTATCTTTCTGTAAATATTTTCCTTTGACTGGACGACTTTCAAAAGCAATGGGTCTTCCTTCTTTCATTAAAACAACACCAATTCCATTTTCTGAGGAATCACATTCCACAATAAAGGTTTTTCTGAAGTCTAGCGTATCGAATACAGGTGCTAGGAACATTGCCTCTTTAAGACGTTCAAAGGCCTTAGTTTGCTTCAGGAGTCCATGAAAATTCATCTTTCTTCAATAATGTTATTAGAGGTGCTTCTATTCTCCCATAATTCTTAACAAACTTGTGATAATACCCTATTAACCTGAGAATTCCTCACAGTTGCTTTATGGTTGAGGGGAATTTCCATTCCTTAATGGCTTTCATTTTAGTTTGAATATTTCGATGGTGTGAGTTTTGAGGAGGAGGATTCAGAATCTCCATAGTATCCATTTTTATTTAGGCTCTACCTTAACACCCTCGTGAGATACAATATGACCTAGATATTCCACATCTTGTACTCCAAAGAAACATTTGGAGGTTTTTGCATATAATTGTTTCTCCTGCAATAGTTTGAGCTCCCTATCAACATGTTGAACATGATCCTTCCAAGACCTGTTGTAGATTAGTATATCATCAAAAAAACTAACACAAATTTTATAAGGGTTTGAAAAAGGAATTAATCAACCCTTGAAAGGTAGAAGGTGCATTGTTAAGGCCAAAAGGCATGACCAAAAATTCATAATGACCCTCATGAGTTCGAAATGTTGTTTTCGGAATATCCTCATCCTTCATTCTAATTTTATGATATCCTGAATGAAGATCCAAATTGGTAAAATAAATTGCTCCATGTAATTCATCCAATAATTCATCAATCAAAAATATGGGAAATTTATCTTTAATAGTGAGCTTATTGAGCTGCCTGTAATCTGGACACATGCACCATGATCCATCCTTCTTGTGCACCAATACTACTGGAGCAGAGAAATAACTTTGACTAGGTCTAATTATCCAAGCCTCTAACATTTCTGCAATCATACGTTTAATTTCTCTCTTTTGGACATAAGGATATTTGTAAGGCCTGATGTTTTGAGGAACACTTCTTGGAATCAAATGAATAGCATGATCATGATCATGAATAGGTGGGAGTCCTTTGGGATTTTCAAACACCTTGGAAATATTTTCAAATACTTTTTGGAGATCTTGATAAATAGATGATTTTGATGTTGGAACTTCTAATGAGCATAATTGTGCAATTACGCCTTGTTGTTCTTTCTTCAAAATCTTTGTCATGACATTAGATCTTATTATCTTTCTCAGCTTCCCTGCGATACTCCGTAATTCGACTTCCTTTCCTTCTGAAAAAAAAATTCAAGAAAAGTTCTTGAAATTAAAAGCTATCATCCCCAAATATTGTAACCATTGTACTCCTAGTACAACATCAGCAACGCCCATTGGAATCCAAAGCATTGGACTATTAAATACATATTCCCCCATGGTTAGCTTCATATTATGGCATTTTCTAGAGCAATTTATAGTTCCTCCATTTGAAACCATCAGTTTACATCCTAGTATTGGGTATAGGAAGCAATTCAATTCCTTGGCTACCTTACAATGAATAAAATTATGGGTACTACCCGAATCAATCAACACTATTATCTTTTTCTTCTTGATATGTCCCTCTATATTGAGAGTTTGAGGAGTGGTAATTCCTACCAATGCATTACACGATAGACTCATTTCTTCTTTCTCTATGGTTGGTTCTTGGTGTATATCCTCCTCTTTTAAAGTTTATTGTTAATTTTCTTCCTCCTCTTCACAATATATGTAAAATATTTTCTTCTCAGCACACTTATTCCCTTTAGTGTATTTCTATCACAACTGTAGCAAAGACCTTTTGCTCTTTTTTCTTCAAATTTTTGTGGTGTCAACCTTATAGGTTGTGGAATTCTAGGAGGAGCAAAACTTCCATATTTAGAGATGTGAGTGGTGGGCTTCCTTTTCGCCATAGTTTTACATTCAATTTTTCTTGGCAACCTGAATGCCTTCTCCAATGAATCAAGTTCCCAAAGGCGAACCTCAAGTTAGATATTATCCTTTAAAGTCCCTATCAAGACATCAATTCTATGTCCCTCTAGAATATCATTTACCCTTATATTCAATTTTTGGAAGTCCTCAATGTGCTCCACCACTAAACCATTTTGTTTGATATTTATCAATTGGCTAAAGAAGGTGTTGCTCTTTGTATCATAATTTGCTATCATTTCCTCCATAACAATTGACAAAGTGATAATTATTTTGCTGGATCAAAGCCATAAATACCATACAAATGTATTTTCTTCTAAATATAAAGCGTCAATGTGTAACATTTGTGTGTTTTTCACATTATTGAGATCAAAATATTTCTCGATATGTAGTATCCATGTTATGGGATCCTTGCCATCAAACTTTCTCATTTTGAAATTTATAATATGGTGGGTCTTCCATCCAACATTCGAGTTTATGAAATCATGATTAACTTTTATTTTGTTCTCATCTTGAGTTTCCTCTACTATATTTTTGCCATTAGGAATAATTTCTTGTATCAACTTTTTCAATCCTTTCATGTCTGCTTTTATATCATTCTTCATGTCTTCCATTTTTTTTTCTCTTTTCAAGAGTGAAATTCAGTGCACTTGTTCTTGTAATTTTGGTATATCATGTTGCAATTCTTCATCTTCATGATTCATAGTAGAGTATTCTGAGGGATTAATGGGTATTGAATTCTTTTTAGGGGGCATTTTAGAACCCAATACTCATATATATGCTTCAATATGCCCTTGGAATCACTTCAAACTGATTTTTCAAACAAGACTTATGAAATTTGAAAACAATACACCCCTTTTTCTTGCTTTTGAAGAGCTCGATATTGAAACTGAATTATATTTGTGATTGCAAATCTTCAATATCTTAAATTCGGTCTTGTAGTATCCCTCTGAATCTTCTTTCTAATTCCTCAGGTCTCACTTGAATTGGGTGCTTCAAGACAAATTTATGCCCAATATTCCACAATGACTAATTATGGATTGGTTCAGTAGAGAAAACTTGTACGGCATGCCATGTGTAAGTGTGTCCTCCTTCAGCTCTGAAATTGATACACATGAAACTATAATCCATGTATTTTCAGCCAATTTTTACAGAATTCTAATCTGATGCTCAAAGAGAGAGTTATGTCAATTTTCCCAAGGTCACCTCATTTAGATGAAATTCAGGAGCCTGCAAAAACCCTAACTTCCACAGATCATATCTCCGAAAATATTGCGAACCAAGATCTGACATATTTACACGAAGTTCCTCTGGATTTCAAATTCTCATTGTAAAAATTTCAGCTTCAGAACCTTCGTAGAAAAAGTGTTATAGCGAAAATTCCAAGATGACCTGTTTGGAGCATCGAAACCCTAGAATCCAAATCTCTGATACCAAATATTAAGAAACTAGCTCCAAAAACAGAAGAAAAGAGAGATCAACACCTTAGAAATAAGACACTTTGAGGGTGAATCCTCCTTTACATTACATAAATGAACAATTCTTGGATGATACAAATGAAAAAAAACCTCCTTCTATATATAGGAGTCGATGGGGTCACAATATAATCATAACCGACCTAACAATAATAATGTAAGAGCATAATAATAACAATATGGGGGTTACAGAGGTACAACAATAACAATAAGGGGGCTAAAATAACAACAATAAGGGACTACAGTAGTAATATAGGGACCTAACATCGATCCTGTGTCTTCTTCCGAAATATATGCCGTGTCATCTAATAAGGGAAAATGTGACAAGCAACCCAGAAGTAAGAAGAAAGGGAAAGATAAGAAAAAGAAAAATTCTCTCATGTAGGAAAAATCATTTGATTCATCCAATAGTTCTCAGAAACCTCATTACCCTTGTTTGATATGTAATGGGGAGAATTTTACTAGAGATTATCCTCACCGCTCAGAAGTCTCGAAAGTTCTCAAGACTTCTCTTGCATCTCTAGTGTTGAAAAATCCTTTTCCGAACCCAGAAACACATATGGTTGCTACGGATCCTATTTCCAGTTCATAAGTGCTTATGTTATCCACCACAAAGCCCAAAACTGATTTTTTGGTGTCTACTCGAAGAAAAGATTACAGTAATCCTCTTTTTTCATTGAATGGTTAGGCTACAGATCAACCTACTACTTTGACTTCGTTTGATTCAATTCTGTCACCTATTATTACTGAGCTAATAATAAAGACGCCAAAGGGAGTTTTTCATAAATCGAATTTCAACCCTCGAGCTCGTGCAGCTCAAAATTATAATGTAGTCAAAGATCTGGCTTAGTCACCTTTTGTTATGTCAACGCTTGAGGTTCTTCAGAATTTTCCCTCCCAAAATCAAGCTTTTTTGTCGGCGATCGGTGGAATCAATCCGACGGACTCTACTCTTGTAATATTTAACCATGTGGGCTATGAGCCACAATTAGCAGGAAAATTAATATTTTTGATTCAAGTAAATGTCTTGAATAGCCTCATTGATCGTACTATTATTTATGAAGGTGGATCTACTTGTATCATTTCTATGAGTTGCTGGAAGTCACTTGGCTCGTCAACTTTATTACAATCACCTATGACGTTGAAAGCTTTTGACGGTTGTACATATAAGCCTTGTGGAATTCTCAGTAACCTGCAAGTCGAACTAGGGGGAAAATAGTTACTATTGAATTTGAGGTCTTTGACGAACCCCTTTACTAAAATATTTTATTAGGAATACCGTGAGTTTACGATATTGCTGTAGTAGCATCTACTCACTTTTGCATGGTTGCATTCCCCCATAAAGGCAACATCACAATCATCGATCAACTTTCTTTCTTCGCCACTGGTTCCCAGGAAACTGGAAGTGTTTCGTTCATTCACAGACCCCCACTATCTCTTTATAAAATTGGTGTAGGACTCTTTAAGGGTCATTCCCTAATGGGCACCTTTTCGTTACCTCCGCTTGTGACATCGGTGGAAATTGAAAAAATAGAAACCTGCAAAATGATATCTTCCACTTCATCTGACTTAAGGAAGATTCCCAATGATTCTGAAATAAATGGGTTGGGTGAAATTATGCCGCTAAGTCTAATTGAGCTTGCATAGCAATCAATACTTTTGGCTTATGCGGCCAATCATGATCCTTTTTCGTCGACTATTTCGGTCGATTGTTCTTTGGATTATGATACTTCTTTTGATCCCTTTTCACATATATTCTCAAGTGATGAGAGCATTATGGAATCCATGATGCCGGAAGAAGAAACTTGGGAAGATTTTCATCAACGATCCCATCTTCCATATTACAATGAAAATATTCCAACTGAACTATATCACCCTATAGTCGTTGATTTCTTAACAAATTCCATTCTTGTACGCAGCATTGATTCTGAACGCAATCCATCAAATATCGAAGAAACGATTTCTATTAATATTTCGACCAAACTCAATGTTCTAGAAAACATTCATGTCAGCACGTCTTGTTCTCCATCTGAACTTGACACTTATCACTCTCTTTTCCATGAATTCTGAGATGTATTTGCTTGGTCATATGAAAAAATGCAAGGAATTGATTCCAGCATTGTTGGACATGAAATTAAAATGTACCTTGATGTCAAACCAGTATGACAAGGCCTCTGTCTTGTTCATCCTAACAAATTTGTTTCCATTAAAGGAGAGGTTGAAAAAATATTGCATGTTGGTTTCATTTACCTTGTTTGTATTACTGATTGGGTTTCTAACATTTTTCGTGTCATGAAGAAACAAGGGACAATCAGATATTGTGTCAATTATTGCGATGTTAATCTTCCTTGTCAAAAATACAACTATGCCACTCCCTTTATCGAGAAAATCATTGACGAATGTGCCCGATGTGAAATATATTCCTTCATAGATGTATTTTTCGATTACAATCATATCAATATTCGCCTAGAGGACCAATATAAACAACTTTTATCTATCCTTGGGGTACATTCGCTTATCTAAAATTTCCTTTTGGTTTAAATAACATTGGGGAAAAACTCCATACGGTAGTGAATTATGCTTTCCATGACATCAAACACATTGTTAAACCTTATCTGGATGACTTACTTGCACATTCACAAAAACGGTATGACCACCAGCTATATTTGAGAGTGATATTTTTACGATGTAATCACTACAAAATATGTGTCAATCCACACAAATGTGTGTTTGGTGTTGGTTATGGTTGTTTTCTTGGTTTCGTCATGTCGAAAGATGAAATTTGACTTGATCCCTTGAAGGTCCAAGCCATTCTAGATTTTCCTGCGCCTTCCAACCTTATTCAGTTACAAAGACTCTAAGGGAAGGCTAACATTCTAAGGAGATTCATTCCCAACTACGCCAAAATGGCTAAGGATTTACTCAACCCTTGAAAAATAGGACTACCTTCCATTGGGATGAGGTTGCACAAGCTTACTTTGGTGTTCTTAAATATACCTTGATCCAAGCATCATTAATGTATCCCCCAAATTATTAGAGCCATCATTTCTTGTATCTCTCTGCTATAGATACAATCATCGCCTCAGTTTTATTCCAAGAATAATATGGGATTGAAAATCCGATCTATTATTTGAGTCATAATCTCAATGATACAAAATTTAAGTACACTTATGTTGAGAAGCTCACTTTTGCAACAATTCAATTTGTACAAATATTTCACCACTATATCTTGTTGTGGAATACCATTGTCATTTTAGATTGCAACCCTATGACGTACATTTTTTCAGGTCAATGTCATGGGGAAAATACTCAAAATGGATAGTAATTTTGTAGGAATTTGATTTGAAATTCATCAAATCCAAGTCAAATAAGTCTTTGTTATTGGTCGAGCTTATATGTGACCTTCCTTCGAGTAGAACTAGTCTATAATGGAACCATCCATTCTAGATGAGTATTTTTTTCTAATTGCATCATCTGACCCGTGGTATGGAGACTACCTGAATTATATCTAGACCCAAAATTTTTGACCCAATACCTCTCACTCGAACCAATGACATATTCGATACCAAGCCAAATATTATCTGATTTTCGGCGATACACTTTATCGTTGTGGTGTCGATACGATTTTACATAGGTGCCTCACTCATGAGTAGGCCGAGAAAGTTTTAAATGATTTCCACGCTGGTGCCTGTGGTGGACATTTGTCTGGTTTTGCTACCACGCAGAATATTCTCCGCGCTGGTTACTTCTGGCCTACCATATTTCATGACTGCATTATCATGGTCAGAAGTTGTCATGCTTGCCAGATATTTGATCGTAAAACCCGTGTGCCGGCAACACCAATGCATCCTATCGTCTCTATGAGACCATTTTCCAAATGGGGCATTGACTTCATGACATGTAACCCTCACTTGGGCGGGGGGCATGGGTATATTATTTTCGTCGTCAACTATTTTATCAAATGGGACAAGGTGGTTCCTACATTTAATAACACAGGAGAGACAACTGCATTATTTTTCTTTAACCATGTGGTTAGTTGGTTTGGTGTACACAATACATTGTTACAAATCATGGAAAGAATTTTTTCAACTACATGATAACTGAGTTTACTACCAAGTTAGGACTGTCACATGGTAATTCTACCCCTTATTATCTGCAAGCTAATGGAAAATTTGAAGCCATCAACAAAATTATTAAGTGTCTGCTTCAACGAATGATTTGGGTTCATAAACGAAACTGGCATTTAATCTTATACTCGGCTTTGTGGGCTTACCGAACGTCGGTGATAAATGCAACCATATTTACTCCCTTTTAGCTATTTTACAGTATGGAAGCTATCTTACCGATTCAATGTGAAATTCCATCATTGAAACTCGCGATTGACCTGCTACCTGATACTTCTAAAGAAGAGGCACGTCTTTTAGATCTCATCCATCTAGATGAAACGTGTCGTGAATCCGCATTTTCCAATGAAGCACATAAGAGACGAATCAAGGTGCAATGTGACTGCAATGTCAAGCCTCACACCTCCTAGGAAGGAGACCTGGTCTTGCTTTATGATCAAGAAGATGATAAGATAGGAACATGAAAATTCGAACCATTATGGCATGACCCCTATATTATCAAGCATGTTCTGGCTAAGGGCACCTATGAGTTGATATATTGTGATTGGATTCCATTGTCACTACCTCGGAATGGGTTGTATCTTAAACGTTACTATGCTTGATTCTGCATATTAAACACTATATGAAACTGTATATATGCTTTGATTGTGTGTGTGTCACAATGTGTCTTTTAGATTTTTTCATGTGGTTATTAATCCTCTTTTAATTTTGTTACATATATCAGAATCTTCAGAACCATTTGTTGGTTATGCCAACGGTGCTATTCGTAGTACACAAAATCTATCCTCTGCAGCATGGGCCATATTTTCTCCAAGTGGGAAGTTAGTGTGTTTCCAAGGGATTTGTATCGGTCGATCCACCAAAAATATCACTGAGTATAGCGAATTGATCTAACTCTTCTATGATGCCATTTCACTTGGCATTCACCGCATCATCATCAGGCTGGACTCACAGCTTGTCACACTACAACTTAATAGTATTTAGGAATCTAGCTATTCATCATATGTTCCTTCGAGTTCGTCTTTTGGAAAGACATTTTGATTACATCCAATATCAACACATTTCCAAAAAATTTAACACTTTGACTGATTCTTTAGAAAATTACGTTTTAAATAGACATTTGCAACATATGTAAAGATAGATTTTCAATTCACATCACACAATTGAATAGGATTTCACATGACCATAGGAAAACACTGAAAGTAAAATAGATATATAATCGATTTTTTTACAAAATTTTGTGCCCAAGAGACATTGGTCATATGAACTCAAAATGTATACATACATAGTGTATCTTATGTATATCTATTGGTTCTCATGATAGCATGTCACTTCTTGAGCTATCATGCGCAATAGCCTCATCCACTGGCTAGGCACACCAATAGAATGGAATTTCAGCTTCATCAATAACTCCTCGATCCAGACATTCCGTATCTTGAGATTCAACCCCTCTATATGTTGTTGTAACTCATCCAGAGTCTTGGCCAAATCTAAATCCCAAAGGACTGCTCTGTCGACAACCCTCTATGTTAGTTCACCCACCAACTGTGCACGACCCACTGGTCGAACAATACCTACATTTTCATACGTAAAAAGAAATTAGTTTAGTCTTGGAAACATCAAAAAAAAAAAAACATGTAAAAAACCCAAAAAATGAAAAGCATGGTAAAAAATGTTTACCTACAACACCCTATTAAGCGCCGACTGGTAAAATTAAATCTGGGTCTCCACGGAATTCCATCCCTGTAAATGGATTCTCCTCTATGAAGATATTTTGTCTTCGGATCCAATAAAAGAATGCAGTGGATAATAAGCTCGATGATTGACCAGCATGTCTAGCCATTATCTCTACCCACCACTGCATCTGTGGATCCCTAGGACCAGTTAAACCCAGTGTTAGATGTTGTGGCTGCATCAATGGAACTCGATCCAAAATCAAAGTGATCAAGATCGATCCATAGATGAAATTATTCATCTTGCCACTTTTCACTTTGGTCAGTTGTTCTTTCATCTGAACGAGTACTGCTTCAGCCCAGTTGAACATGATCGTCTCGAGACACTCAAGCACATACTTCATGTATGATATGTTTGTGACATGAAGTGTCATGCTGCCAGCTAACTTTGTGATAGTGAATAGGAGCATTCGTAAGGGAATATCACCCACATCTATCATGTTGATATTTCCATCCTTGCTAGGCTCTGTACCTGGCTGAAAAACTGTTGAATTTAGTCCTTCACTGTCTCACCAACATGGACGTAACCCACAAGGGAAATGGGGGCGCCATGTCTCGAAAAACATGTCAGAAATTAAATTTTATCAATGAATATTGGGAGCAATTTGTCCCCAATGTGAAATTACTATTGTGCCGGATCCCGTGAGCGAATTAGGAAATGTAATAGTTCCATATGTTGCATCATCCTTGATAATATGAAGTACTTGATTAACTCGCAGTATTTTAGAGCTCTCACAGTACCAGGATCATTCAGGGAAACTATATCCTATTCCTCATGTTCTCTTTCTCGCCATGTGATCAAAATTCTAATCTGATCAAAGCCTTAAATCAAACCATAAGTTTAGTTAGGATCCATTCCATGCAAAAAACTAGGAGAATTTTTGGCACAAAACACAATAACAATTTTTGAATTACGCCCAACGCACCCCTGTTCCCTAGATAGAGCATTGCAGAGGACAAGGGCTTTTGTTCAGTCCCTCTACAATGTACTTTTCGAATCCAAGGGTGTGTTGGTCCTAGGGCATTATATATTTAACCTAGAATCCCCAAAGCCCTAAAAATTTGCATGAAACTTAAAAATAATGCTACCAATAGAAAGAGAAAGGTCAAATCTCCTACTTGGTTCTCACGACACGAGGAATGGTCCATAGAATCTATCGAAATCAATTGTTGAAGTTCGAGGGTAAAACTAGCTCAAAGCACTAAAAACTGAATGATAAATGTGAAATGGTAAAATAACTTGGTAAATTCTTATTTAAAATAGTCTTTTTGATTATTTTATGCATAGTTAATGAATTGAATGTAGTTTTTACCCATTTTTACTATTAAAACATGTATTTTTAATCTGTTTGGTGGTTCATTGAGCAGGTTTACAGCTGATATAGTGAATTTTGATGTGCATGATCTTAAATTGAACTTTGACCACAAAGCATATTTTTATCTCTTTTTCGAGCTCTATTAAACATCGAAAAAGTAACCCCCTAGAGTTCTATTTTAGCTCTTTTCAGACTCCCAAAACATGAAAAGATTGATGAGAACTTGTCCTTTCAAGATCATAAAAGGAATTGAAATGACCTTGACATCTAATGACGATGTGTCTAAGGCAAACCTTTTCTTTGCTAAATATCACATCGTATCCATGGTATTCCAATACCACAACAGAAACAAGATTATTCTTTAGTCCTTGAACAAACAATACATTTGTGAGTATGAGAGGGGATCCAAACTCCCTCTGAAAGATAAAAATACCAATATTGGCCGCACTATACCTCCCATCATCTCCAAACTCTATGTTTTGCTTGAGGTATTTCTCCTCCAATTCACTGAAGATATATCTATTCCCCTTCATATGGAATGAAGCACCTCTTTCGAGATACCACATGCATCCCATTACATTTATTTCCAGGGATAAAATGAGAGTGAAATCAAGTTTGAATTGTGAAGCTAGAGCTTCACCTGTTGCTACTAGTACAAGCTCCTTCTTGCTTGCCTTCTTCTATGGAAATTTCATGGTATAGTGCCTGAACTTGTAATAGTGAAAACACTTGATGTTGGATAAGTATTTCTTTACTTATTTGTCTTGGGAATTCTTTCCCTTTCCTTTCTTTCCTTTGCTGACTAATGAAAATTATTCTGCCATCTTTAGAAGAGGTCTCATCTTTGGTATTCATCCTAATCTCTTCCTGCACCAAGTCAGACCATAATCACTCCCACTCTGGTAGCTTCTCCCTCCCATTTACTGAATCTAGGTAGTTGTGACAACTCTTGGGAAGGCCTAGAAGCTCTAGGCTAACCATATCATCCTCGGAAATGATAACACCAACACTTCCAAGGTCATCGTAACATAGAGTAAACTTGGTCAAGTACTATGGTATTGTGTTGCCCTTCTCCAACTTGATTTTTTTGAGCTTGTCCTTCCAATAGAATCCTTCTTTCCTTTGCTACATTCGCCTTCCAAGCTTCTATATTTTGAGCATATGTTGCTACGAGCTTAGGAATATCACTATACGTGAACTCCTTCAACCCATTTTCTTCCAACACTGCTTCCATCATGTCCTTCCAAGCTATGTAATTTGAACTACCCTTAAGGTCATATTTGCGTCTCAATCTAGGGAAAGACATCCTGATCATGATGCTAATCTAGAAGAGTAGATATGAAAATTTCATTCTCCTGCACATAAAAAACTCATATTCTTCTCTTCTATTGTGATTCCTCCTCTGATACCATGTATAAAATCCATGTAGATTCAAGTGATCTTGTAATATGATTAAACAAAATAATTGAATCTACTCTACAAATTGTAGAAACAATTACGATTGCATAATCACATGAACAAGAAAGAGTAATAATTTCAATCGCATAACATAAATATTTATCTAGGGAAAGCCTTAGCTAAAAAACCCACTATCAGTATATTTCATAAGTCAAAGAATATGAGAACGATACAATGCCTCTCTCAGGCTTGAGAGCTCTCTGCACTATCTTTATCTATCGCACTAATTCCTAGGGAAGCTTGGTTCAATACTTAACCAATTTCTTTGCCTTAGGCTTCCCTGCTTTCTTATGAAATACCTTGGGTAATTGAGCCCCTATCAATTAGGAAATTCACCAATAATGATTGCACAATACAATTTTTTTAATTATACGACTGACAATACACTTCCCTTTAACTCCAATCTCAATTGGGTCTTCCTCGCAACTGACATTCATGAGCTATTTTTAGTGCATTATCAGTTATTGGATTGATCACTGCATGTGAGTTAAATCAAATTTAATTCACTAGACCTCTCACTAGTTCCTTTATCAATTAGAACTAGTTAAACTTATTTTTACTTGAATAATTACGTTAAATAATTACAACTCAAAATAAATTGCAATTGGCCCCCCTAAAACTTAGGGAACATTCTACATGCCTCTAGTTTGACCCTAAACTCGAATTGAATAAGCTTACCAAGTCTTCCTCACTTAGTTAACTTGTACAAGTTGTCATGTCATGATGTGGAATTACAATTTCCTTCTAATTTAATTAAGGGAAAATTAAATTAGAAGCCTCTTATTGTTACCATTTTTCAATATTATTGTTGCAAATTTCAACATAGGCGTGCCAAGCTCCCAACAATATTTTTTATTAAAGTGACATCATAATCTCCTAAATAAATATCTAAGGGAGAAGAAGGATCAAATAATATGAAAAGAGGTTATAAGATAAGAAATGGTGAGGATTTAAGAAACTAAAAGCCTAAGTAAGTGGCTCAAAACTAGTAAAGGTACTAAAGATAATGTATATATCACAATACTAGTAAAGGTAATTGATGAGCTCCATAATTAGACATATTTGGAGGGGTTAATAGTCACCTTTTTGCCTTCTTAGATCTCTTTTTCTTGCATTTTTATTATTATTTGGGTTTATGATGCTAGTATAGGTGGTGATTAAGCCTAACATTCTTTGAATGTCTAATATAAGGTTGAGTGTAGAAAATCATGATTTATTAAGAATTTTTATAAATATTTTATCACAAAGACTTGGAGGAGACAACAAGGAGAAATTATAGGAGGCTTTTCCACCCTCATAGGTAGCCGAAGGATCCTGAGGATTCTCTCCAGTAATTCGAATTCCAAAGGCAGTCGAGCAACTCAAAGAGGAGAGCACTTAATCTTGGTTTACTTGGAGTCTAATAGATTCAATCACCATTTTATAGGGAGTTGTTGGTAGTTGCTGTGTAGAATAAATAGAGAAGAGCTAGAGCTAGGAAGAGTTAGTCTATCCTAGTCTCGCTTCCATTTAGAATTATTGTTGTGAACTATTGAAGCCTTTTTTTTTATTCAAGGATTGAAACTTTCAGAGATGTATGCAGTTATTATTTTATGAAATGAGTAGACTGGTTTCATTTGATTGATATAAGTTTAGAGGGCTAGGCTTGTGGGTTAGGGCCCAATCCATGTGCCTCAGCTTCTCTGCTGTTATTATCTTTTCCTCTCTGTCATTTGGCTAGTTTTGCTTCTGCCATTAAGGTTAGATCTACTTCTGATAAGTTTCATTGCTATTTATTTTTTGTGTTGTTTTAGTTTTAATTTCTTATCCATAATGAAATAGAGGAAAAACTCTAAAATTGTGGTCAAGTCTCCCCCCTCTCATCTCTGTCAATAGAGTTCGAGTAGGGCAGACCTTCCCACAGGCCAAAAATTCTTTCTATTCGAGTTCGGGGATGAATTTCTATTTACCAAGTCTAAGCCTTTCCTTCACTGTTTCACCCCGCATTTTTGTTTGTTTCCCATGCATGAATATGCAGGTGTGCTTCACTTCTAAGCACTGCTATTATGCTTCCATTCCCCTCCTTTACTTATCATCTTAGTGCTACACTTACCTTTCTTTAAAACACCCTTAACCCCTTTAGCCTTATTTCTTTGTTTTTCTCCGTTCATGGCCGCCTTACCCTTTTTATGAGAAATATGTGAAAAACCATACAGAACCACTGAAAACCCAACCTTCGCCTTTTCTCCTTAAGACTCCCACCACTATACATCACACTTTGCAATTGCAACATTTAACGTTTACCTTAACACTTATCGCCCATTCCTTGCGATTGCGATATTGTGAAATCGCAAATCTCACTTCGCACTAGTTACCTTCTACCATTAACACTCACTACTCATTCTTTGCGATTGCGAAATTGCAAATCGCAACTCTTAGTTTTTGCACCACCACATCATCCCATCACACATCGCATCCCTCATAACCTACCACATCGCAAATCGTATCCCACCAAACTTATCACATCGCAAATCGCCACTTGCAACCTTTACCACAGTGCACGTCGCATTGCGCACCATTTAGTTTATTCTCGCTAATCCTTACCGCTATCCTTGTAAACTTGCAATGTTGTGATTCACGACCCGCCACGTCACTCTTCGCACTTCGCACTATGCACCATTTAGTTCATTTCGTTAAGTCCTTACTGCCATCCATTTCAACTTGTGAAGTTACGATTGTGACATCGCACATCGCAACTGTTGTTTTCCATCGTATTTTTGAGTTCTTCTTGCTCCAAAGTCATTTCTTGCATTATAATAAGGTTTCCTAAGGGTTTAACCCCCTTTGTCCACTCCAAAGCCATTTATCACGCTATCATAAAAATTTTATAAGTGTTTAACCTCCTCTTTCTGCTTCCAAACCTCATTTCATGTGTTAAACCCTCCATTAGCCCTCTTATCCCTTTTTCTTCCCTTTAAGCTGCAAATTAATTCTTTTTAATTAAAATTAAGGCATGGATAGTGTATTTGCATGGATAGGAGTATGGTAGATAGATCATAGGATAGGTAGAGTGCATTTAGCCGTTTGGCCAAGTTAAGTGTGGTTTAGAATTAATTTCCTTTCTGTTATCTGATTTCTTAAAAATAAGTTAGTTTCATTCTTGGCATTCCTTTCCAACAATTTAGTTCAGTTTCCTTTCTGTCATTTCCTTCCAGTAATTTACTTTGCATTTGTTATTGTAATTTAAGAAATAGCACCTATTCGTGAAGAAAAATAGGATGACATGAACAGAATGCATCTTCTGTGTATTTAGCACTATCAACTCAAAATTTCTATGAACCCCAGGTTGATAAAGTAAAGTATGGCAGCCCCTGGTCGTTGTAGCATTCTTGGTGAAATACTAGGGCTCACCACTTTTTGGCATTAGTGAGCCCTGGTATTGTACAAAGAATGCTGCAACGACTAGGGGTTGCCCTACTTTACTTTATCAACCCGGGGTTCATACAAACTTTGAGGTGATAGTGCTATATACACAGAAAATGCATTTTGTTCATGTCATCCTCTTCTGCTTCACGAAAGGGTGCTATTTATTAAATTATGAGAACAACTGGAAATTAAATTGCTGGAAGGAAATGACAGAAAGGAAACTTAACTAAATTTTTAGAAAGGAATGCCAAGAATGAAACTAATTTAATTTGCAGAAAATAGAGAGAAGAAAGGAAATTAATTCTAAACCACACTTAACTTGGCCAAACGGCTAAATGCACTCTACCTATCCTATGATCTATCTACCATACTCCTATCCATGCCTTAATTTTAATTAACAAGAATTAATTTGTAGCTTAGAGGGAAGAAAAATGGCTAAGAGGGCTAATGGGGGGTTTAACACATGAAAAGAGGTTTGCAAGTGGAAAGAGGTGGTTAAACCCTTAGAAAAATTTTATGATAGTGTGAGAAATGGCTTTGGAGCTGGAATAGTGGGTTAAACCCTTTGGAAACCTTATTATAACGCAAGAAATGAATTTGGAGCAAGACGAACTCAGAAATGCGATGGAGGAATGTGATGGACAACAATAGTTGCGATGTGCGATGTCGCAATTGCAAATTCGCAAGTTTAAATGGATGGAAGTAAGGACTTAACAAAATGAACTAAATGGTGCGTAGTGTGAAGTGCGAAGAGTGACGTGGCAGGTCGCGAATCGCAATATCAAAAGTTTACAAGGATAGCGGTAAGGATTAACGGGAATAAACTGAATTGTGCGCAATGCAACATGCACTGCGGTAAAGGTTGTGGGCGTCGATTTGCAATGTGATAAGTTCAGCAGGATACGATTTGCGATGTGGTAAGTTCCGCGAGATGCGATGTGCAATGGGGATGACGTGGTGGTGGAAAAGCTAAGAGTTGTGATTTTCAATTTCACAATCACAAAGAATGAGTGGTGGGTGTTAATGGTAGAAGGTAACCGGTGCGAAGTGCGATTTGTGATTTCACAATATCACAATCACAAGGAATGGGCGATAATTGTTAAGGTAAGCGTTAAATTTTACTATTGTGAAGTTCGATGTACGATGGAGGGAGTCTCGAGGAGCAAAGGTAGAGGTTTCATTTTCGGTGGTTCTGTATGGTTTTTCATGTGTTTTTCGTAAAAAGAGTAAGGCGGTCGCGAATGGAGAAAAACAAAGAAATAAGGTTGAAGGGCTTAAGGGTGTTCGAAAGCAAAGTAAGTGCAGTGCTAAGGTGAGAAGTAAAGGAAGGAAACGAAGGAGGATGATCAGTTGCTCAGAGGATGAGCAACCATTCAGTAGGGGGGTGATGATGAGATCCATCATTAGACATATTTGGAGGGGTTAATAGTCACCTTTTTGCCTTCTTAGATCTCTTTTTCTTGAATTTTGATTATTATTTGGCTTTATGATTCTAGTATAGGTGGTGATTAAGGCTAACATACTTTGAATGCCTAATATAAGGTTGAGTGCAGAAAATCATGATTTATTAAGCATTTTTACAAAGCTTTTATCAAAAACACTTGGAGGAGACAGAAAGGAGAAACTGTAGGAGGATTTTCCACCCTCAAAGGTAGCTGAAGGATCCTGAGGATTCTCTCCAACAATTCGAATTCCTGAGGCACTCGGGCAACTCAAAGAGGAGAGCACTCAATCTTGGTTTACTTGGAGTCCAATGGACTCAATCACCATTTTCTAGGGAGATGTTGGTAGTTGCCCTGTAGAATAAATAGAGCAGATCTAGAGCTAGTAAGAGTTAGTCTATCCTATTCTCGCTTCCATTAAGAATTATTGTTGTGAACTATTAAAGCCTTTTTTTTTATTCAGGGATCGAAACTTTTAGAGATGTATGCAGTTATTATTTTATGAAATGAGTAGACTGGTTTCATTTGATTGATTTAATTTTAGAGGGATACGCTCGTGGGTTATGGCCCAATCCATGTGCCTCAGCTTCTCTGTTGTTATTATCTTTTCCTTTCTTTCATTTAGCTAGTTTTGCTTCTGCCATTAAGGTTAGATCTGCTTCTGATAAGTTTCAATGCTATTTAGTTTTTGTGTTGTTGTAGTTTTAATTGCTTATACATAGTGAAATAGAGGAAAAACTCCAAAACTGTGGTCAAGTCTCACCCCTCTCATCTCTGTCAAAAGAGTTCGAGTAGGGCAGACCTTCCCACAGGCCAAAACTTTTTTTTTTCGAGTTCGGGAAGAATTTGTATTTACCAATTCCAATCCTTTCCTTCACTATTTCACCCCACATTTCTATTTTTTTCCTATGCATGAATCCCCAAGTGTGCTTCACTTCTAAGCACTACTCTTATGCTTCCATTCCCCTCCTTCACTTCTCACCTTAGCGTTGCAGTTACCATTCTTTCGAACACCATTAAGCCCTTCAGCCTTATTTCTCTATTTTTCTCTATTCACGGTTGCCTTACCCTTTTTACGAAAAACACATGAAAAACCATATAGAACCACTGAAAACCCAACCTTCGCCTTTTCTCCTTGAGACTCCCACCACCTTACATCGCAATTCACAATCACAACATTTACCATTTACCTTAACACTTATCGCCCATTCCTTGCGATTGCGATATTGCGAAATCACAAATCGCACTTCGCACCAGTTACCTTCTACCGTTAACACTCACCGCTCATTCTTTTCGATTGCGAAATCAAAAATCGCAACTTTTAGTTTTTGCACCGCCATGTCATCCCCATCACACATCACATCCCGCAGAACTTACCATATCACAAATCGCATCCTGACGAACTTATCACATAACAAATCTCTTCCCACAACCTTTACCGTAGTGCACATCACACTACGCACCATTTAGTTTATTCCCGTTAATCCTTACCACTATCTTTGTAAACTTGTGATATTGCGATTCACAACCCGCCACGTCACTCTTCGCACTCCACACTATGCACCATTTATTTCATTTTGTTAAGTCCTTACTTCCATCCATTTCAACTTGTGAATTTGAAATTTTGACATCGCACATCTCAGTGTTTTCTTTCCATCCCATTCTGCCATCGCATTTCTGAGTTCTTCTTACTCTGAAGTCATTTCTTACGTTATATAAATTTTCCTAAGGGTTTAATCCCCTTTTTCCACTCAAAATCCATTTCTCATGCTATCATAAAACATTTCTAAGGGTTTAACCCCCTCTTTCCGCTTCAAAACCTCATTTCATGTGTTAAACCCCCCATTAGCCCTCTTAGCCCTTTTTCTTCCCTCTAAGTTGCAAATTAATTCTTTTTAATTAAAATTAAGGCACGGATAGTGTAGTTGCATGGATAGGAGTATGGTTGATAGATCATAGGATAGGTAGAGTGCATTTAGCCATTTGGCCAAGTTAAGTGTGGCTTAGAATTAATTTCCTTTCTACTATCTATTTTCTGAAAATTAAATTAGTTTCATTCTTGGCATTCCTTTCTAGCAATTCAGTTCATTTTCCTTTTTGTCATTTCCTTCCAGAAATTTACTTTCTATTTTTTCTCATAATTTAATAAATGGCACCCTTTTGTGAAGCAGAAGTGGATGATATGAACATAATGCATCTACTGTGTATATAGCACTATCACATCAAATTTTGTACGAACCCCGAGTTGATAAAGTAAAGTAGGGTAGCCCCTGGTCGTTGTAGCATTCTTGGTGCAATACCAAGGCTCACCAGTATTAAAGAAAAATATGACAAATTTGGTCCATTTTTCTTGTTCTGGATAAATTTTAAAGAAGTGGACTAACTCAGTGATGTGAAGAGATGTTTCAAATTTTAGATAATTGAGGAACATCAAAGAATGGTTTCACAAGTCTAAAGTTGAAGGGATACATTGCAATTTGATGAGCTATCATGTAGCATGAACAAAAATACTAAGCGTTGAAATAGGTTTTTTGCAAAGTTACAAGAGAAATTATTCATGGAATAAAAGTAGAAAATGTTGAAACAATTAAAAAAATATGTGATGGAAGGAGTGGAGTGAACATAATTTTGAAATGTGTAACTAGTTTCAACCTTCATAATGACATGTATAATTATGATTTTATGTAATTGATGTAAAGAAGAAAAAAAAAGTATTTTTGTAATACTTGAATCATGGATTTCATTATCAAGGGATTTTATTTTTAGTTAAAGCTCCCATTGATAGTTATTATGTTTGGTCATCAAGTCATAAAAGTCAATGTCATGTAATGAAGGCCCATTTGGGCATGTTACAAATTATAAAATATAAATAATTTTGGTTGCAAACCCTCTAAGACCTTGTCACAAGCTCCCCTTGAAGTCTGCCTATGATAAGGAATAAGATGATTCCAAAAAAGACAAGTTGGCCTAGGTACCAGTTCAATTCGGGTTATTTGTGATGGAAAAAACACTATATATAGGGAAGCTCGACCTCACTCAAGGAAAAAAGTTCGATTAAGGTTTGAGGTGAGAAAATAAGTGTGAGAATCAAATAAGAAGAGCCTCCATCCAAACTAATAACGAAGAAATATAAGCCGAGTTTTTTTGGCTCTGTTTTAGGGCTACTGTCTCCACATGTGCAAAGGAAGGAAGTGTCATATATTGTAGAAAAAGGTTGAAGGTCTTGCATTTGTTCAAGAGGCCGAGTCAAGGAAAAAAAATAGGTAAGATTTCAAGTTGAATTGCAACAAGAAGTCATACCATCCAAGTGAAGAAAATCAAGGTTCGGAAGTTGTTCAATCTCACATGTTAAGGCTTATGAATTAGGGTTGAGGACTGCAAGTTTGATTTAAGGGACCAAAATATAAAGGATAGTTGAGTTAGTAGAAGAAGGAAGAATTTGATCGTCGTTTACTAAAGGAATAAAAGGCGGCTTGTGACTCGGTCTTGGAGAGGTTAGTATATCAAGGGTCTAGGTCATGGTCTTGTAATTCGTCAATTGAAGTTTATATAAGAAGAAGAATTTGTTTTGGTTTTCCACTCAAGTTGGATAGGTTTTGGCCCTAGTTGATTGCCTATATTTTGTGTCTCTTGTCTCTTTATTTTTTATGATTTGGTAGTTTTTTGATGAAGAATAATACCATAATAATATCAAAGAGAAGATCCTAATATAAAGAAGTAAAAATAATGAAAAGCAGTTATCATTATAGATAAATCACTTAATTCTCCATGCCCTAGATTTCTCAACATGGTATTAGAGCTAAGGTGACAAAATCAAGGAAAAGCATCTTATCAAGCGACACTTAAGGTTCAAATCTTGAGAAATTAATCAAAGAAAATCTAAGACGATGATATTGAAATAAATATCTACAAAGAAGTATCAAAACCCTAGATCAAAGAAGAATTCTTGGGATCCTCAAGTTATCATCAAAAGACCACAAATACCCTAGTCAATATTGAAGATATCTACAAATTAAATTAGCTTGAAGTCTATTCATCCAAGGGAAGCGAGATCAAGGATGTGGTCATCATCATCACAAGTTCTAAGGTAATTTCCCTATCGTTGAAGTAAGTTCATTACCATTGAACGACATCATCAAGAAGTAAGAATTGATAATCATCAAAGACATCATCATCAAAGGATCTAAAAGTGATCTCTCTCTCTAAATCAAGGATCAATTTTGAAGAGAACCATATTCATCAAGAAGAAGTTTTATATTATCTATATCATCATCAAATTCAAGGAGGTAGCAAGTGGCAGAAGCATATTCACAAGTATATTTATGTAGGAATATGTCAAAATTTCTTTTTGCAAGGAAAGCAACAAATTGATTGGGGCTTCAAACTATCTTGCATGGAAGAAGAGGACATATATGAATCTCATTGAAAATGAGGTGATGGATCATGTCAAAGGATCTATCACAAAACCGTCGAAATAATATGTTCAAGCACTTGAAAATTTTATGGAAGGGGAAGTTAGCGCTCAAAGGATTCTTATAGAATCCATCAAGGATCCCCTCATTCCATATGTATCTAAACTTGACACCTCAAACTAAATATATGACAAATTGGTAGAGTTGTTTTCTGTGAGCACTGCAAGATAATTAATCTCATTAATGAAAGAACTCTAGAAGCTAAATATATTGAAGGAATAAGGAATGACCTCATACTTTATGAGGATATCTGAGATCAGGGATCAACTTCAAGGTCTGGGATAAATAATTTCTAACAAATAAATGACCATTGTATTACTAAATGCACTACCAAAGGAGTGGGGTAACTTTACTTCAAGTGTTTATGGGAAGAAATAAGCTACTCCATTCCAAGAGCTATGGTATTTATGCAAAATTGAAGAAACGGGGCTAAAGGCGAAGACTAATATGGGATCAAATGTTCAAAATCAAGCATATGCTACAATGACGAAGAGGAAAGGAAAATTTAGAAAGTTTGGCCCTCAGAAAAAGTAAAATAACATGGCTAAGATTCAGTCCTATGGATGTCAATAATATGGGCATTACAAGTGATATTTCCTAAGCTCGAGAAGGAAAATAAAAAAATGGGAAGATAAGAAGCCCATATCACCGAAGAAATAGAGGAATATGAAGAGAAGAAGTCCATGAAAGAGGAAGTAAAATATCTATACTATGATTGAGATAATCTTCCTCACCTAGTTATTTTCAAGTTTATGATTTCATTTTTTTTGTAAGGTATGGAAATAATGAGAATCCAAGGAGTATGATATGTTGCATCATAACATAATAGAAGTATTGAAATTAAGAGCTCATAACATCATCATTGAGTATAATAATTGGAACAAAAGTATATGGAAGCCACCTATGGAAGAATATAACTCTTGGTAACCTCATTAGAAGCATAAGTGGTACTTATGGGAAGAGGGAAAATCCGTCAAGTGAAAATCTTATCATACATCAATCAAAAGGAAAAGTTTGTTGGATGAGGATGTTCAAGATCCTTTATTGGAATCCTAATCAAAATATGCGCCAATCAAAATGAAGCAAGTGTTTAATAAAGAATCCCAACTTGTAGGAATTCATGGAGGATGGTATAATGTCAAAAGAAGTAAATCAGGTCAAGGCATTCAAGTTATTTCAGTCAAGGAAGCTACAAAAGGAAGTCTAAATGACCTAAAGGAAAATGAGGTAGGTATGCTTGTATTTTAAAATGAAGAGTCATGTCCTATGGTTGTAGGTAACATGGATAAATTCTCTACCCCGAGATAATGATCAAATGAAAGGAATATCCTCCTGAAAGGATGCAGGAAGGCATAGGTCACAAAATTAACTAGATGAAATCAACATAATATGTCCTCATATAAAATATGAGGTGGTTGACAATAATAAAAGGAAATATGACCGAAAGTTCCTCAAAGGAAATGTGTGAAGAAATAAAGGAAGAAGACCGTGAACCATGCAACTTTGGAGAAGGAAATCAACATCTAGGACTAAGATAATCGACTAGGATATCTCCATGAAAGATATGAAGACCCTGATGAATTACAAGAAAAGAGACCCTAAAAAATGTATATATTTTGGATATGTGCCAACATGTATGTAGGATGTTGACGCAAACAAGAATATGTCATGATTAAATACCATCACTAAGGTAATTTTGATTTAATGTTCATTTCATATGATATATGGATGGGCTTATGTAGGGATACCAAGGGAAGAGCTATGGATGTCTTCCACCATTGGTGATGATGTAGCTAGATTAAAAATCCTTGAGGAAACATGGCATGAAAAAGGATGTGTGTCATGAAGGAATGCCATATATGTACTAATGGATCGCTTTCTGATGAAAGGAATAATGACATGAATAACTCATGGATGAAAGTGATGGATGGTCTCTACCCTATGAATAAGTCAAAAAATATGTAGACTCTATGACAAAGAATAAATTCATGACATAAAGGGAAAGAGTTATACAAGTAGATGGTTGTACCATGTTCTCCACCTGAAGAGCGACTGGAATTAAGTCCCTGGTCAAGAGGTAGTTTGGTCAAGTACTTATTTAAGAGGTAGCTTGTGTACATTCATTTTATAGGGATGGGTACATTCCTTTCGTGGAATGGGTATGCCCTCCCTAGTTGAGAGGGACATATAGACATATCATTATTTTCTTCACTTGGGAAGAAAAAATGGATGATTGGGTAAACATATGGTGCCTGATACTATTTAAGGATGAATTAGGGAATCCATGATAAGAGTAGTCATAGAGGACTGATAATCTTTGAAGACTGGGAATCCAAGATAAGTATAGTCCTCGTGGAACACACTCTGAGAACTTGGGTAGGATATGTCCCGAGAGAGACAATGATGAGGGTGTCTATACATTATTGGTCTCACTAGAATTATGCTCTGATCTTGTGGAGAGTTAGAGTTTTTAGTAAAGGAATCACTATGTAACAATGTTGGTTGATATGATGCTAAACAGATGGGTTACCAATCTGAATCTTCTTATGAGAATTATTCATATTGAGAATAACCAAGTACCTCATATGGATTACGAATACCTCTCGATTTAAGAGGGAGTGTGGAAATGTGTAACTAGGTTCAGTCTTCGTAATTACATGTGTAATTATGATTTTATGTAATTGATGTAAAGAGGAAAAATAAAGTTATTTTTGTAACACTTGAATCATGGGTTTCATGATCAAGCAATTTTATTTTTAGTTAAAGCTCCTATTGAGATCTATTAGGTTTGGTCATCAAGTCATAAAATTCAATGTCATGTAATGAAGTCCCATTTGGGCATGTTACAAATTGAAAAAGAGAATTCATTTGTGTTGTAAACCCTCCAAGACCTTGTGATAAGCTCCCCTTGAAGTCGGCCTTCAAGAAGGAATAAGATGATACCACAAAAGACAAGTAATCCTAGGCTCCAATTCAAGGCATCTCATTTGTGATGGACAAAACACTATATATAAGGTATCTCAACCTCACTCAAGGACAAAATTTCAGTCAAGGTTTGAAGTGAGAAAAGAAATGCAAGAATCACATAAGAAGAGGATCCTTCCAAGAAAAGAAGGGAGAACTAGAAACCGAGTTGTTTTGGGTATCTTTTAGGGCTAATATCTCAACACATGTGAAGGAAGGAAGTATCATCTAATGTAGAAAAAGGTCGAAGGTCTTGTTGTTCTTTAAGAGGCTGAGTCAAGGAGAAAAATTAGGCAAGATTACAATCCAAATTGCAACAAGAAGTCATACCATACAAGCAAAGGAAATCAAGGTTCAAAAGTTTTTCAATATCACATGCTAGGGTTTCTGAATTAGGGTCGAGGATTGCAGGTACAATCTAAGGGATCAAAATCAAAAGGATAGTCGAGATAGTAGAAGAAGGAAGAAGGTTGACCATCGTTGACTAAAGGAATAAAAGAAGGTTTTTGACTTGGTATTGGAGAGGTCAGTGTGTTAAGGGTCTCGGTCATGGTCTTGATATTTTTCAATTGAATTTTCTATACGAAGAATAATTCGTTTGGGTTTTCCTCTCAAGTTGGAGAGGTTTTTGCCTTGGTTGATTGCCTATATTTTGTGCCTCTTGTATCTTTATTGTCTATGCTTTGGTAATTTTTTGATGAATAATAACACCATAATAATATAAAAGAGAATATCCTAATCTATAGAAGTAAAAATAATTCACAAGCAGTTATCATTATAGAGAAATCTCATAATTCCTAATGCCCTAGATTTCTCAACACATAAGAACTTTACAATGTTTTTGTTTGATTTGGACATGAAAAGGAAAAATATATGTATTTCATGGCATGTGAATGGCCTAAAATTTGCGATTAGAGATGTGATTATCTTTTCATAATACATTTTAAATAGAGGAAGATTATCAATTGGTGCTAAGAGTATATGAGAAGTTAACATGCAATATATTTCAACATAATTTAGGTACGAGATAGGGGATTGGTTGTGATGGTGTAAGTTGTCGCTTCTCCACACAAAGGGTGGAATATGTGCATGTCATGAGGAGTAACAAGATATATGGACACGACATGATATATAGAGGCTGAGGTAGAGGTTGCAAATTTGACATAGGAAAAGGAAGAGAAAATAGTGGTCACAAGTGACAACTAGATTTTTTATACATGTGGGAAATAAGGGAAAAAATCATTTATGTTTCCATAGAGATAACGTGTGAATAAAATAATAGATGACTTCGTTTGTAAAATGGGAGATGCAGACCAAATGATAGGTGTAATAACAATAAAGTGTGGCGAAAACTATATGATACATAGGGATGAAAATGATATAGATATAGCAACAAATGTTAGAGAATAGTCTATTGTCAAAACAGAACATAAATTTGGAGAGTTTTTGTAAAGTAAATAGATAGTGAAAGCACATAAAATGAGGTCGTGGTGCAGATGGTAAAATGTTTTGATACAATGTGACAAAAACACCCACAATCATATAGATTGTGTTAGGTTTAAAAAATAATATGAATTAATAATGATACATCAATATAGAGTGCCACTCAATATAAAAGAATAAATATGCGATTATGTATGATCTCATTTCTGTGGATTCATGTCATTCATTATTAGGAATACCATAGCCATATAAAAGAAACATTGTAGATGATGGTAAAAACACCTACACAATTATCAAAAATAAAAAAATAAAAATCCACATACTTAAATTAAAAAACCAAAAATTAAGAAACTCTTACATACTATGAAAAACTAAAAAAAATTGATGCTCTTGTGCCAAATTGTTAAAAGTGGCAACTAGGGAAAAATTCCACCTTGGGACAACTCATTTGATGGAGATGATGATTGCATTAAATTCCTCTTTTCGATAGGACCAACATTGATCTAAATATCATCTCATTTGGAAAATTAGAAGTGTGATTTTAAATTGATTTCCACACGTGAAAATTGTTCAGGTTGGCCTTAGCTAAATGTAGCCTCAAGAAGCCCAATGGATGTGTCTCTTCACCCACAACGAATTGTATAAATAGAAGTGACCTCACACGTCATTTGGACATCCATCACTCACAGATTCTTCTCTCTCTTCATTGGATTGGTTCATACAACTATTGGGTAGCCTCTTTCTCTCACACGTGTGGCAAGGAGGATAGAATATTCTAGGATAGATTTGCAGGCCGAATTTCATACTTCAGGGACAGGTTTGACCAACGTTGACCAAGATTTTCTTGACCAAGTTTGACTTTGATTTTTGGAGGAAAATTTTGATTTTTGCAGGTCGTAATTCTAACCGAGAATTGATGGGCTAGTTCACCTGCGTTGACTTTAAGGTTGACTGTTGTTTCACCGCAGAAAATTACAACAAATTTTCTCTATCATTTTACCAAGTTTGATCGAGTTGTTTTGGGCTGAAATTAACACCCTAATCAGGTTGTGTTTGACCAAGGAAGACCAAGATGCTTCAAGGAAGAATTTATATTGTTTTGGCCAGTGTTGAATTTTTGGTTAGGGCTGAAGTTTCACTGCAGTTGACCCCAGAATTTGACAGGGATGATTTGGTTGTGTATTGGGAAATTCAATTTTATTTTTGTACTCTCTCTCTCTCTTTGTTAAACTATTGAATAATAATAAGAATAATTGATCAAAGGGGTTTCCCCACATTAGGTTTTTTCCTCACGTCCACCAAATCCTGTGTTCTTTTGTCTTGGCTTGTCTTCTTCATTTGTTTTATGTTCTATCTACATTTACTATCAATGTGATTAATGGTTAGTGTGATTGCTACTAGAAATAATTGGATATTGTTAATGGGTTTCTAAAGGAACTGTAGGTTTTAACCATGTACAAAAATTATCTACAAACGAATCTTAAAAACAGAAAATAAACAATAGCGAGAGCATAAAACATAAAAGAGATATACACAGATATTTTCCCCTGGATCCCAAATCAAGACTACCAGCTTGATTTTTCATTATATTCCTTTTAGTGTTACAATAAATATATATACATGCCAAAGCATTCATAAACCCCAATACATTAAACCTAGATTAGAACATAGCCGTAGTTCCCTTGATCGGATCTACAAAATACCAGGGGTCGAAAACCATCATACCCCCAAACCATGTGCAAAACCATGCACAAAACCATGGGTGGGTCTACCCACCGAAAAATAGGGTCCAAATTTTTTTCCCAGGGTATTGCCTTGAACCCCACGCAGGGAGCTACCCACCCTCTGTTGTGCCCGACGCAACATACAAGGGGGGATCTCACCCCCCCTATGACCCCCCCATGAGTGCGACTAGCCGTGGAAATAATATAACACATACCCAACATTCTCCCACTTATTTTCTTTTCGCAGGGGGCCATAGGAGAGCTTAGTCATTAGTCCGGCTCTGCAACACCCATTTTTTCTATACACGAAGAGAAATTTTGAGTGCTCACAGACTTCTTCAATGCATCTGTAACATTCTTCAAAGTGTCCACCTTTACTAGCAACACCCTTTTATCCTCAACCATATCTCTCACAAAGTGATATTGAACATCAATGTGCTTTGTCTTTGAATGATAAGCAGGGTTCTTAGCCAAGAAAATTTCACTTTGGCTATCACATTCTATCCTTATAGCTCACTGCACCAACCCCATACTTGAACACAATCTCTGCAACCAAACTGCTTCCTTGCTTTCATGAGTGGCTGCCATGTATTCTGCTTCTGTAGTTGAAAGAGCCACTATAGACTATTTTTTACTCATCCAACTGACTGCACCTCCAAATAGGATAAACACATACCCACTTGTATATCTTCTTTGGTCTATATCTCTAGACCATTCTGCATCAAAAAAACCACGGATGTCCAAAACTCTATCTAATCCTAGTCTTTGCTGGTAGCACAAACCATAATCACTAATGCCACACAAATATCTAAAAACACGCTTCACAGTTTTCCAATGCTCCTTCTGTGGTTTTGACATAAACCTTCTCAATACTTCCACTGCATGTGCCATGTCTGGTCTAGTACAGGCCATTGCATACATCGGGCTACCCATTGCACTTGCATATGGAACATGGGACATATCCTCCTCTTCTTCTTGTGTCTTGGGACATTTTTCAGCAGATAGATTTACACCTACAGGGATAGGAACTTTCACTTGTTTCTTATCATGCATATTAAAGCTTTGTAATATTGTCTCAACATACTTCCTCTGTTTTAACCAGAGCTTCCTCTTTTCCCGATCTCTCTTAATTTTCAGGCCGAAAATATGGTTTGCAACACCAAGATCCTTCATGTCGAATTTGGAGAACAATTAGGTCTTCAAATTTTATATAACTTCTTTGTCATTTCCAATCAACAACATATCATCCACATACAAGACCAAATAATTAACACAATCACCAATTAATTTGAAATACATGCAATGATCCTCTTTGCTTCTGGTGAAGCCAAGTCCCAGTATATAGGTATCAAATTTCTAATACCACATCATTGGTGACTGTTTTAACCCATATAGAGACTTTTTTAACCTGCATACTAGTTATTTCTTACCCTTCACCGTAAAGCCTTCAGGTTGCTTCATGTATATCTCCTCTTCTAGATTCCCATGAAGAAATGTTGTCTTCACATCCATCTATTCTACCTCAAAGTCAAATGTAATAGCAACAGATAAAATTAATCTAATAGAAGTAACCTTGGCAACAGGAGAAAAATATCACCAAAATCAATTCACGATGCCTGGGAATAACCTTTTTCTACCAACTGAGATTTGTATTTCTCCACCTTGCCTTCCATGTTCATCTTCTTCTTAAACACCCATTTTCTCCCGATAGGCTTCCATTAGGGGAATTTTGAGGTCTAAAATGGGCCTCCTAAGAAATTTTACAACCAAAATTAACTTTATAAGAACCAATATGATTCAAGATGATGATGTCAACCATGGGGGATGATTCACCATTTTTTAAGTAAAAGGGTAAAAAGATTTAAAAATAATAAAATAATAAAACTACTTTTTCAACTCGTATTTTCAATTTATCTCCCTAATTTTTTACTCAAATTTCGAGTGAGAGTACTTGTTGGATGAAAATTTTAATTCCTCATCCAATGACTACCCATGTTGCATACTTTTGATGGACCCTACTACATGAAAAATGAGAAATACATTAAAAAACGAGATTGCAATCACGTTTTTCATGTATTTCTCATTTTTCGTATAGAAGGGTCCATAAAAAGTATGCAACATGGGTAATAATTCGATGAGGAATTAAATTTTTCATCCAACGAGTACTCCTAATCGAAATTTGAGTAAAAAAATTGGGAGATAAGTTGAAAATAGGAGTTGAAAAAGTAGTTTTTTCTTCTTTTCCCTCTAAAATTTGATGATGTAATCAAATATTACTTTATTATTTCCACTATTATTTTATAATTTCCTTAGGAGGCCCATTTTAGACCTCAAAATTCCCCTAATGTTTCCAGTTGGAAACTCCACTAGATCCCATGCCTCATTTTTGTTCAAGGATGCCATTTCATAAACCATGGCCTCCTTCCAGAGTTTTCCAATCCTCTGAATCCACTGCCTCCTTAATAGTTATGGGATCATCATCAGTGATAGTTAAAGAAAAATTTGAACAGAAAGTAGATGGACTATACCTTTTTGGTTGCCTTCTTTCCTGAACCAATCTTCTCACAGCTAGAGTTTGTAGCTCTTCCTCTTCTGAATCATGTTCTGTTGTAGAGTCTGATTCATCCTCCTTTATCTCAAAATCTATCCTGTTAGGTTCCTTTGGTATGACTTCATGTTTAACAACATCACCTCTCTAAACACCACATCTCAGTTGTACACAACCTTCCTTTTTCCTAGGTTCCAAAGCTTGTAACCTTTTAAACCATCCTTATACCCAATAAAGATTCACCTTTCAAATTTATTATCCAACTTGGTCCTTTTCTCCTTTGGAACATGTACATATGCATCACATCCAAATACCCTCAGATGTGAAAGAGAGGGTTTCTTACCAGTCCATACCTCATGTGGAGTCTTATCCTCCAATGCTTATAAAGGTGATCAGTTAATCAGGTAACATGCAGTATCCACTGCCTCTGCCTAGAATTCTTGTCCTAACCTAGTACCACTGAGCATGCTTCTTGCCTTTTCCATCAGTATTTTATTCATTGTTTATGCAACTCCGTTTTGCTGAGGTGTGTATGGACTAGTCTTCTGTCATGATATACCACACTTCTTACATAATTCTTCAAATTCCTTCTTGCAGAACTCCCCACCATTATCTGTCCTTGGCGCCTTTATCTTCTTCTCTGTCTGGTTTTCCACCAAAGCCTTAAATTATTTAAATTTGTCAAAGACTTCAGATTTTTTCCTCAAGAAATATATCCATGTATTCCTTGAGAAGTCATCTATCAATGAAACATAGTACACATACTTTCCCAGTGATGGAACTGACACAACTCAAAACACATCACTGTGCACAAGCTCTAATATCGTGTTCGACCTCTTAGCACCAAAAGGAAAACTCACCCGATTCTGCTTCACATATACAAAATGTTCACATAAATCGAAATCCAGAGAGAAATTAGACATACCTTCTATCATACCATTAAGATGTAGTATATGAAGGCCCTTCTCTCCAATATGTCCAAGCCTTTGATGGCATAGCATGGTATTTTCTCCAGATACTGTTGGGCTTTCCACTCCACTTTTAGGAACCAAAAAAATGTTGCACCCATCAATAACAGTGCTACCCTGAAGCTTGTACAGAGTTCCAATCTGAATTCCCCGTATTAGTACTAGCACTCCTCTAACCATCTTACAGGTATCTTTCTCGAACACTATTCTTACACTTGCATCATCCATATTTCTTCCAGAAATCAGATTTATGTCCAATGTAGGAATATGTAGAACACCAGGAAGTGTTCTAATCCTTCTACCTTGCAGCTTCAACTTGAATTTTCCACGTCCGACGATTTTGGCCTTCCTATCATCCCTTAAGAAGACATCACCACCATTATACTTCTCATACTTGCAGAACCACTTCCTATGGGGAGTGAAGTGAAAGGATGCAGTTGATTCAATCAACCATGCCTCATGATCTACATGTGTATTTGAAGAAGAAGCCAAATACACATCCCCACCTTCATATGAGGTGGGTTTTGCCTCTGTATAAGGATCATCATCGAATCTCTTTCCTTTCTCAGGATCTTTAGATCTGAAGTCCTTTTTGTAGTGCCCTTCCTTTCCGCATTTCCAGCACACTTTTACAAACTTTCCTGGAGATTTAAATCTCCCTCTAGATTCAGATCTCCCATTTGAAATTTATTTTTGTTTCTTTTCAGGGACCTTCCTCGTACAGATAAGGAATCTCCATCCTGGCCCTCCATATTTCTCCGTCACATTTCCTCCAATAGTAAGGTTGAGACAATTTCATCAAAATTCAAGGTAGTTGCATTGCTACCTATTACAATAACTAGACTGTCCCATGAATTTGGTAGAGAACACAAAAAACTTATGCACTTATCTTCATTTGATATTTTAATATCAACAGATGAAAACTGACTTACCACAGTATTGAAGGCATTCATATTCTCTGTCACTGAGTCTCCATCCTTCATCCTCAGGTTATACAGCTTTTTCCGCAGGAACAATTTATTCACCAAAAACTTAGATTGGTACGAATTCCCTAGCTTGTCCCACAAAGTCTTCGTCATAACTTCCCTAGATATATTCAACAATATCGAATCTAAGATACACAACCGTATTATTATCTTTGCCTTCTAATCCAACTTCTTCCAATCTTCATCTGACATTGTCGTTGGTTTAGTACTCGGATCTACTGCGATCCACTAATCTTTATTCACCAACAGATCCTCCATCTTGAGCTTCCACAACTCAAAAATCTGACCATTAAATTTCTCGATCTATATCTTTCCATTTCTCACCATCTTATTTCACCGCAAGAATCAAACTAGCAGATCTACCACTAAATAGGGTCTACCACAGGCCAGAGAAAAAAACCCCTCAGCAGCAAAGGTGTCCCACAGAAGCCGAAACAAATCTAATACCAAATATAGGTTTTAAGCCTGTACAAAATTATCTGTAGAGGAATCTTAAAAAATAGAAAATAAACAATAGCAAGAGCATAAAACACAAAACAAATATACGAATAGATTTTCCCCTGGATCCTAAATCAGGACTACCAGCTTAATTTTTCATTATATTCCTTTTAGTGTTACAACACATATATATACGTGTTGAAGAATTCATAAACCCCAATTCATTAACCCTATATTAGAACATAAGTGTAGTTCCCTTGACCAGATCTACAAAATACTAAGGGTCGCAAACCATCATACCCCAAAACCATGTGCAAACCCATGCACAAAACCATGGGCGGGTCCGGCCACCGAAAAATAGGGTCCAAATTTTTTTTCCTCGGGTGCTACCCTGGACCCCATGCAGGGGGCTACCCACCCCCTGTGACCACCTTACTGCGCCCGACGCAACATACAGGAAGGGCTATCGGCCCCCTTCTGATCCCCCCATGCGTGTGACTAATCGTGGAAATAATATAAAAAATACCCAATAGGAACATTGAAGTAAAATATGCTAAGCATAGAACATACCATTGTTAAATAAATTTAACATGATTTCAAAGCCCAAGAAAGAGAGAGAAAAGAAATCACTAAGATCTATTGGACAAGGTCAAAGACTCAATGGCTTCTACATGTTACTTCAAATATGAGGATAAGCTCAATGATAAATACCATTATCATGCATGGAAGATGTCTTGGGACTTGAATTTGGAAGAAAATGATGTCATGGATTATGTGCGGGGAAACGTGGTGGAGCCTCCTTCAAATGCACCAGATACTACTAAGACAAAGTATACGAAAGGTGAGTTCAAAGCTAAGAAGATCATCAAAAAATCCATTAAAAAACATTTGGTTGCTTACATTTCTAATTTGGAAAAATATAAGGAGATACATGACAAGTTGGATGGGATGTTCAAAACAAAAAATGAAAACCAAATCCTCTTTCTCAAGAATAAGATGAAGGACATAATGATGGATAAAGGGAAGTATATCCAATCCTACTTCATGAGGATCACTGAAATCAAGAATGATCTTCTATCTATTGGAAAAAAAAATTATGACAAGGAGCTCACTCTTATTGCCATTGGAGGTCTCCCATGAGCATGGAACGTGTTTAACACCACTATTGTTAACAATGACAATATTCCTAGTTTCGATGGATTATTGACTAGATGCACTCAAGAAGAGACGAAGATGATGGAGAGAGACAAGCCTTCAAATGGAAATGGACCCATTGCATTCTCCAATCATGCTAAAATGAATAACAATGTTGGTTCAAAGAATCAAGGTCAAGGATTAAAGTAGGAATTCAAAGAAGGAAGAAATGTAAGATGCTTCAGTTGTAATAGGTTTGGCCACTATGCTAGAGAGTGTCCTCATAAGAATGATACACCACTAGATGATGACAACAACAACAATCACAACAATTTCAAAGGCAATGGAAATCAAAGGAATAATAGGTTCAACAACAAAGGAAAGAGGAATTCTCTCATTGCTCGATATGGAAATGGCCGACCTCCCAAAAGGTCGAGAAACTCTAGGTATGAGGAATATAATGTTGTAGAAAAGAAAAAGGAATTTTATCTTGTTGCTTCCCTCACTACTACCTCTCCTCCAGACACTTTGGATAATTAGTTAATTGATAGTGGTGCCTCAAGGTAATTCACTAGATACAAGGAGGCCCTCTCTAATTTGATTGAAAAGAATACTAATTTCAAAATCATACTTGGAGACAATGCCACCTACCCCATGAAAGGGATAGGGATTATCACTCTTCACTTGAATCAAGGTCAAATCCTTCATCGACAAGATGTATTGTATGTACCTGATTTGAAAAAGAACCTGGTATCTATTTCTGCAATGGAAGACAAAGGTTTCAAGGTATCATTTGTTGATGGGAAGGTATGTATTTGGAAAAGGAACCTGAAAGATGCATTTACAATTGGATTTAGGGTTAAAGGTCTCTATCAGGTTGGAGGAAGGCCTTTGGGAGCTATGACTTGCGACACTTCTCTTCAATTTGAATTATGGCATCAGAGGTTTGTTCACCTTCATTACAAATCCTTACCCGATGTGAGGAACATTGTCATAATTATGTCTGAATTCAACATAGATCATGAAGGTGTTTGTTAGGGTTGTGAAACTGGAAAACCTACAAGGCGACCATTCCCTTAAAGTGAGATTCAAACTACCTAAATTCTTCAATTGGTCCATTCTGACCTATCTGTTATGTTTCCCGTAACATATTTGGGAGGATACTTGTACTATGAAATTTGATGAATTCTCTCACAAAACATGGATCTATTTCTTGAAGAAGAAGGATGAAGTGCTAAAATGGTTCTACTCTTTCAAAGCCTTGATTGAAAATAAAACAGGGAAGAAGATCAAAATATTGAGGACCGATAATGGAACTGAATATGAATCAAATGAATTTAATGATTAGTTTAGATAAGTTGGCATTAAGAAAGACAACACTACTACATATACTCCTGAGAAAAATGGAGTTGTCGAAAGGAACAATCAAAAAATCATAGAAGCTACTTTTGTCACACTTCATAACCAAGGTCTACCGAAGATCTTATGGGGGGACGATGCCAACACTATTGTATATGTTCAAAATAGATTCCCAAATCAATCATTGGACTTCAAGACACTGGAAGAAGTTTTCATTTGTAAGAAACCTGAATGTTTCTCATTTATTTATTTTTTAATTTTAGAATGATGCATCTGGGAAGAAAGGAACATTTGTGGGCTAAAGTGAAACTTCAAAGGCATATAGAATCTATGTGCCTAGTCAAAGAGAAGTTGAAAATAGTCCTGATGTCACCTTCGATGAAGATTCTTGCTTTGGTAAAGTCAAATAAATTCCTATCCCAAGAAGGACAATGATGATAATGCAGGAAAACAAGATGAATCTCCGACAGATGAACCGGTGCTCGATGGATCCCATTGATCCACCTCATGGTGAACCTTCCACCTCAATGAAAATACCTCTATGGCTCAAAGATACTCTCAAAGATGTTGAAAGACATGTTTCAACAAGGGGCACATTTCGTGAAAGAAATAAAATAAAAAGGTACCAAGGGTAGTTAGTTGCTATGTGTACCATTGTTTAATCTGAGCCATGTAGGTTTGAAGAAGTCGTGAAGCACCAAGAATGGAAGGATGCGATGAATGAGGAATATGAATCAATCATGAAGAATGATGTCTAGGATGTGGTTCCTAGATCCAAGAAAAATTCTATGGTCACTTCAAAATGGATTTACAAAATCAAACATGGAGCTAATGATAGTGCTGAAAAGTTCAAGGCCAGGTTCGTTGCTCAAGGCTTCTTTGAAAAGTAAGGAGTGGACTATGATGAGATATTTTCACCTATTTCCTGATACAACACTATTTGATCTTATCATTTCTCTCACTGCCTCTCAAGGATGGAGCTTACACCAAATGGATTTCAAAACTAATTTACTACATGGCTCGCTTAAGGAGGAAGTATATGTATGGAAACCCGAGGGGTTTGAAGTTCAAGATTGAAAGACACGTGTATGTAGGTTGAATAAATCCCTCTATGGGTTGAAGCAAGCCCCTAGCGCTTGGTATGAGAAGATTGATAGTTATATTATGAAGCTAGGATTTACTAGGAGTGAAGCTGACCCGAACCTATACTTCAAGGTTGAAAAGGACATGCCTCTCATTCAAGTACTTTACGTGGATGATATTTTTCTGACAGGTGCAAACCATCTCATTTATCAATGCAAGAGGGAGTTGGATTCTGAATTAGAGATGAAGGACCTAGGGTTGATGCACTACTTCCTAGGCTTGGAGGTATTGCAAAAGCCAAGTGAGATTTTCCTTTCTCAAGGAAAATAGATTGTGAAGCTACTCGAGAGATGTGGGATGGTGGAATGCAAGTATGTGTCTACTCCAAAGAAACTCAAATTCAAGAAGCTATGTGGAAGTTTTGTTGGGCCAGATTTGAAAAATCCTTCCGAGTATCGAAAACTTGTGGGGGGCTTGATGTTCTTGGAAAACTCTCATCCTGACATATGCTTCGCTGTGAATACATTGAGTCAATTTATGGTCAATCCTCATGACATACATTGGATTTCTGCCAATAATATCTTGAGATATCTCTAGGGCACAATGTACTATGGTTTGAGATACATTGCCAGGAATTGAGGCTACATGGATATAATGATGTTGACTGGGCTAGTAGTGTGGTGGATCGTAAGAGAACATCTGGATGTTGCTTCTCATTCAGGTCTACTTCTGTATCTTGGATGAGAAGGAAGCAAATATCGATTGCTTTAAGCACCATCGAGGCCGAATAAATTGTTGCTAGTATGGCCTGTTATGAATTTGTTTGGTTTAGGAAGTTCTTTAGTGATCTATTTGAGCATGTGTTGGATACCACCATGATTTATTGTGACAACCAATGTGGGATTTTACTTTTAGAGAATCTCGTGTTCCACAACCGCTCCAAGCACATTGAAATTAGGTACCACTTTATCTAGGATATGGTACATCAAGGAGTAATAAGGCTCCAACACATCAGGACTGATGAGAAGTTCATAAAAATTCTCGCTAAGCCCTTAGGGAAGGTCAAATTCTTAGCCTTCCATGAGAGACTTGGATTTGTGGAAAGACCCTCCTATGAGGGTTCCACATGAGTTGGACATTGAGCTCTCGGAGCTCCTAGGGGCTTGGGGTACTTCTTGGAGCTATGAGCAACCATAGGGTGAGTGATTCACCTTCCCATAGTGGTGAAATATGCACAGGGTGAGTGGTTCACCTTCCCCTATGACACCCCATGATGGTTGACATGTGTGTAGGTTTAGTGGTTCACATGCCCCTACGATTGCGGACACATGTATGTAGGGTGAGTGGTTCACCTTCATCTACAATTGAGATATGCAAAGGATGAGTGTTTCACCTTCTCCTGGTAATGCCCCATCATACATCCTACCCATGTAGTCTAGGACTCATGGGAAGTACCTCTAATCTGGACAATGAGTTGGGAAAAGTGGATAGGGACCATAGCACTACCGATGGACGCATGATGTATTTTTGTACTCCCTATATCTAGGATGCATGGTTTTCAACAACTTGATATGGGATCAATTGAGGTTCTACCTCTGGACTGAATTTTGTCAATGAAGAGTGGAAAGGTCTTATGACTCACTCTCAATCAATTCTTCTTCATTATTACTTCATGGTTTAGCAGAGAAGAGATGAAAAAGATGGTACATGACAATAGGATGACATGATGATCAATGACAACAATTGGTTTGGCAGGTGGAATTCTCCTTGGTTGAGAGGGAGTGTTAAAATTGGAAAATAGGGCCAAATTCCACCTTGGGACAACTCATTAGATGGAGATGATGATTGCATTAAATTCCTCTTTTATAGAGGACCAAAATTGATCTAAAGATCATCTGATTCAGACAAGCATAAGTGTGATTTTGAATTTATGCCCTCACATGTGCAAATTTTTCAGGTTGACATAAGCTAAATGTAGGCTCAAGAAGCCCAATGGACATGTCTCTTCACCCACAATGAATTGTATAAATAGAATTGACCTCACACCTCATTTGGGCATCCATTACTCACACATTATTCTCTCTCCTCATTAGATTGCTTCATACAACTATTGTGAAGCCTCTTTCTCTCACACGTGTGGCAAGGAGGACGAAATTTTCTAGGACAGAATTGCAAGCCGAATTTGAGACTTCAGGGATAGGTTTGACCAACGTTAACTGAGCTATTCTTGACCAAGTTTGACTTCGATTTTTGGAGGAAAATTTGATTTTTGCAGGCCGTATTGCTAACTCAAAATTTCTGGGCTAGTTGACCTGTGTTAAATTCAGGGTTAACTGTTTTTTGACCACAAAAAATTACAGCAGATGTTCTCTCTCCTTTGACAGAGTTTGACTGAGTTGTTTTGGGCTGAAATTAACCTCTTAGTCAGGCTTAGTTTGACCAATGAAGACCGAGCTGCTTCAAGGAAGAGTTACTGTTGCTTTGACCAACATTGAATTTCTGGTTAGGTGTTAATTTTGGGCAACTAGGTCCAAATTCCATGTTGCTCATATTTTTGTTGGATTCCTCTTTTAGAGAAGTGCAAGATTGATCTAAGGATCATCTTGTTTGGATGAGCAGAACATATATTTTGAATTTATTTTCCACACATGTGCAAGGTCGACCAGATTTTTAATGTAGCCTCATAAGCCTAATATATGTGTCACACACCCTCACTGATGGATACAAATTGGAGAGACTTGGAGTTAAATTTCTCATCAACTCATCACACATTATCTCATTGTGATCTGATTGGTTCGATAGCATTTGGAGGCCTCTTTCCTTCAAACATGTAGAGCTGAAGCTACTTTTTTTGTGTGGATCTGTTTAGGGCTATTTTTTTTAGCATTTACCATGGTCAACCCTTGACTGTTTGACCTCAAAAATTTTCTGAAATTCCTATTTTGGAAGGTCATACATCTAGGCACAAAAATTGAGGAAAAAGGAGAAGTTTGACAGAAGCCCTAATTTGCAGTGTTTACTTTATGTTGACTGTCTTGCGTTGACTTTTGGTTGGACAACATTGACTTGTGATGAGCTATCTTTGAGGGTTGTGTGTGTGACACTTGGAGGGTTGGCTGATCTAGGAAGACTTTGCTGGTTGATGCATCATGTTGACTGTCGTAACGCACAATATCCTATATCTTTGCTAGAAAAGAAGAATTGTAAAATATAATCCATATTTGTCTTGTATTCTATTGATCTATTATTGTGTTCTATCATAATTTTACTTTCATGTTTATGTCATTTCTAAATTGAATTGGGCCTAAGAAAGATTGAAGTAAATTTGCATTAAGAATAGAATACTCCATGATTATCTAAATTTAACATGGTATCAGAGCTGAAGTGAAGACAAAGCCCAAGCTAGTGTGAGAAGCAATCACCGAAGAAGAAATCATATCAAGGACCAATGGCCTCCTCAACCTTCAAGGGTTTCAAGTCTAATGATAAATTGACTCATAAGTTTGATTATCATGCATGGAAGATTTCCTTGGATTTGGCACTAGAAGATCAAGATGTCATGGACTATGTGCAAGGGAAGATTCAAGAGCCTCCATTAAATGCAGTTGTTGCCACAAAGACTAAGTATAGAAAGGGGGGAATCAAAGGAAATTTGATTATCCAAGATTATATTCATAAGCACTTGGTTTCTTACATTTCTGAGTTGAGCACATCTAAAGAGATGTATGATAAACCAGTTAGCATGTTCAAGGTTAGCAATGCTAATCAAGTCATTTTATTCAAATATCAATTGATGAATATTAAGAAGGGCGAGGATGAATCCATTCAATCCTATTTTATGAGGCTCACTGAAATTAGGAACAATCTTCTAGCTATTGGAGAAGAAATAGTTGATCGAGAGATGGTTCTCATTGTGCTTGGAGGTCTCCCCCATGATTGGTATGTATTCAATACCACTATTCTTAATAATAATGTGATTCCTGATTTTAATGAAATATTGACGAGATGCACTCAAGAGGAGACAAGAATGATGGAGAGAGATCATCCCTCTAATGGAAATGGAGATGACCCTACTGCCTTCACTACTCATGAAAAGAAGATGAACAATGGTGGTCCGAGAAATCAAAACCATGGAAGAGAGGGGCCCAAAGGAAGGACGGAAGGGAAGATGTTACACTTGTAACAAGTTTGATCACTATGCAAGAGAGTGCCTTAATACAAGGGACTCTCCCAGGGATGATGACAACAACAACTCCAGGGGGGATGGCAATCAAAGGAACAATAGGTTCAAATGAAAAAGGAAGGCTCCCTCTAATTGTAGTGGAAATGGGAAACTTTTAAAAAGGTCAATAAATTCCACGTACAATGAGTCTAATGTTGTTGATAATAAGATAAATGAACTTATTCTTGTATCTTCCCTCTCTGTTGCATCTCCTCCCGACACCGTGGATGTCTGGTTGATTGATAGTGGTGCTTCAAGGCACCTTACTAGCTATAAAGAATATCTCTCTGAAATGTTTGAGAAGGATACTAATCTAGAAATTATCCTTGGAGATAATGCCACCTATCCCGTGAAAGGGACAAGGACTGTGACCCTTCATTTATCTCAAGGTCAAGTCCTTTGTTTATAAGATGTGTTGTATGTACTTGATTTGAAGAAGAACCTTGCGTCTATTTCGGCAATGGAAGACAAAGGGTTCAAGGTGGCATTCGTTGATGGAAAGGTATGTATCTGGAAGAAGAAATTCAAGGAAGATCTTACTATTGGTTTTAGATTTGATACACTCTACCAGGTTGGAGGAAGTCCATTGGGGGCTATGTCATGTGATACAACTCTTCAAACAGAGTTATGGCACCGAAGGTTTGCACACCTTCATTACAAAGCCCTTCCCGAAGTAAGGAAGGTGGTGAAAGGGATGCCTGAATTTAAAGATGATCATGAAGGTATATGTTAGGGTTGTGCCAAAGGGAAGCATACAAGGGGACCATTCCCCTCTAGTGTCACAAAGACAAATGATAACTTACAGTTGATTAATTTTGATTTATCTGGTATGCTTCCCGTGAAATCCTTGGGAGGATGTTCCTATTACATGACTTTTACAGATGACTTCTCTCACAAGACCTGGATATATTTCTTAAAGAAGAAGGATGAAGCATTCAAATAGTTCCGTACCTTCAAGGCCTTGGTGGAAAATCAACTAAGAAGAGAATCAAAGTTTTGAGTACTGATAATGGGACCGATTATGAGTCAAATGAGTTCAATGAATTTTGTAGATAAGTTTTCATTAATAGGGAGACCACAACTATTTATGCTCCTAAGAAAAATGGTGTTGTTGAAGGAAAGAACATGACCATTGTGGAATTTTCATGCGCCATGCTATGTGACCAAGGTATTACGAAGTTTCTATGGGGAGAAGCTACGAACACTGCTATGGACATTCAAAATAGATTCCCGCATTCTATTGTGGACTCCAAAACTCCCGAAGAAGTCTTCTCTGGTAAGAAACCTAATGTTTCTCATTTTATATTTTTTGGTTTTCTTGTTTACTTTCATGTGCCGAAAGAAAAGTGAATCAATTTGGATGCTTCTGGAAAGAAGGGAATTTTTATGGGCTACAATGAAACTTCAAAGGCATATAGAATCTATGTGCCTGGTCAAAGAGAAGTGGAGATATGCCACGATGTCACCTTAAATGAAGATGCTGCCCTCAAGAAAGTGAGAAATCTTCCTAGCTCCAAGGAAGAAAAAATATATGGAGAAGAAAGGAAGCAAGAAGAGCTGAAGGATGATCCGATGCTCGATGTTGAAGGACCTATGGATCCTATTGATCCACCTCCTTCAAATAAGAGAAGACCCTTGCGGCTCAGGGATACTCTCGTAGATGGTGAGAGACATATTTCCCCAAGGGGAAATTCTGTGAAAGCAAGAAGCTGAATAGATACCAAGGGTATCTAGTAGCCATGAGTACAATTGTACAATCTAAGCCTAGATCATTTGAATAAGCCGTAAAGCATCAAGTTTGGAAGGATTCTATGCACGAAGAATATGATTCCATTATGAAAAATGATTTCTAGAAAGTGGTCTCGAAACCAGAGGAAAAATCTATTGTCACCTCGAAATGGCTCTATAAGATCAAGCATGGATCTGATGGTAGTGCTGAGAAGTACAAGGTAAGATTTTTTGCCTGAGGCTTCTATCGAAAGGAAGGCATAGATTATGATGATATATTTTCACCTGTGGCCCACTATACCACCATCTGATCTATTACTGCCCCTGTTGTAACACAATCATGGAATCTCCATCAGATGGATGTGAAGATCACTTTTCTGCATGGTTCTATAAAGGAAGAGGTGTATGTGGAGCAACCTCTGGGGTTCGAAGTCCAAGATAGAGACACCTATGTATGCAGGTTGAACAAATCCCTTTATGGGTTTAAGCAAGCCCCTAGGGCTTGGTACGAGAGGATAGATAACTACTTGATGAATCTGGCCTTCACTCAAAGTAATGTTGATCCAAACATTTATTTTAAGGTTGATAGAGAAAGGCCTCTCATTCTAGTTCTCTATGTGGACGATATCTTCCTGACAGGTGCTGACCATGTCATTCATCAGTGTAAGAGGGATATAGGTTCCAAGTTTGATATGAAAGACCTAGGACTAATGCACTACTTCCTAGGCTTGGAGGTCTCGCAAAGGCCAGGAGAGATTTTCCTTTCTCAAGGAAAATATGTCGTGAAGTTGCTGGAGAGATTTGGTATGGTGGATTGTAAGTCTATGTTGACACTGATGGAACTCAAATTTAAGAAGTTATGTGGAAACATTGTTGGGCCCGAACTGGGAATTCCTATCGAGTATCTACAACTCGTGGGGGCCTTGATGTTCTTAGTGAACTTCCGTCCGAACATATGTTTTGCAGTGAACACTTTTAGTAAACATATGAATGAGACTCATCACATTCACTGGATTGGTGCCAAGAATATATTGAGATATCATCAGGGAATAATCAACCATGGGCTAAGTTACACTATTGGGAGTTTGAGACTCCATGGATATACTGATGTTGATTGGGTTAGGAGTGTGGTGGATCGCAAGAGCACATCTGGATGTTGCTTAACCTTCAGTTCTACTTCGATATCTTGGATGAGCAGGAAGCAGAAGTAGGTGGCTTTGACCACTATTGAGGCTGAATACATTACAATGAATATGGCCTGTGATGAAGCTATGTGGTTGAGAAAACTCTTCAGTGAGTTGTTTGGGCATGTGTTAGATACCACCCTTATCCTTTGTGATAACCAGAGTGGGATTTGTCTTTCTGAGAATCATGTGTTCCACGATCGATCAAAGCATATTGATATCAGGTATCACTTTATCCAGGATATGGTACAATGAGGCGTCGTAAGGCTCAATCATATAGGAACTGATGAGCAGTTTGTGAAAGCTCAAGTTCCTAACCTTTCATGAGAATCTTGGAATCGTGGAAAGACCCTATTTTGAGAGTCCTGCTTGAGATAGACTATGAGCTCTCGGATCTCCAAGGGGCTTGGGGATAGCTTCTTAGAGCTATAAGCACACACGGGGCTAGGCTTGCCAAAAATTGTTGTGTTTTTGCCCCACCGTTATGATATTGAGTTCGTTCACCTCTCTTTGATCTATGCCCCGCACGCATCCTACCCATGGAGTTTCAGACTCATGGGAAGTACCTCTCATTTGGCCAATGAGGTGGGAAATGTGGATAGAGACCAATAGCAAGACCGATGGATGCATTGGAGATTGTCGTACTCTCTATGTCTAGGATGGCACGTGTCCAACGCCTTGATCTGGGATCAAGTCTTATGAGGTTCTTACCTCTAAAATAACTTCGGGTCAGTAAAATAACTTCAAGTTAGTATGTGATTCTTTTTTAGTCTATTGAGGTTTTATCCTCTAAACTAACTTCGGGTCAGTAAACTAACTTTGGGTTAGTATGTGACTTTTGAGTCGAAGCTGACTTCGGGTCAACAGAGCGTGATGTCTTTGTGACTCACTCTCCTTGTTCTATTTGTGATGAGAGGTAACAAAGCAAGTTACAACACAATGATGCACGATGCTAGCTGATAGTACACAATGGTACTGATGGATGGCACAGGTGGATAGATGGAGTTCTCCCTAGTTAAGGGGGAGTGTTAATTTTGGCCAACTAGGTCGAAACTCCATTTTTCTCATATTTTTTTTGGATTCCTCTTTCATAGAGGTGCAAGATTGATCTAAGGATCATCTTGTTTGGATGAACAGAACATATATTTTGAATTTGTTTTCCACACATGTGCAAGGTTGGCCAGATTTGTAACGTAGGCTCACAAGCCTAATAGATGTGTCACACATCCTCACTGATGGATACAAATTGGAGAGCCTTGGAGATCATTTTCTCATCAACTCATCACACATTCTCTCATTGTGAGCTGATTGGTTCGAAAGCCTTTGGAGGCCTCTTTCCTTCACACGTGTGGAGATGAAGCCATTATTTTTTTGCAGATTTTTTTAGGGTTGTTTTGTTGAGTGTTGACCATGGTCAACCCTTGACCACCTGACCTCAAACTTTTGTTGAAATTATGTTTTTGGAAGGCCATACATCTAGGCACAAAAATCGAGGAAAAAGGAGCAATTTGACTAAAGCCCTAATCTGCAGCGTTGATTTTCTATTGACTATCCTGAGTTGACTTTTGGTTGTGCAGCATTGACTTGTGATGAGCTGTCTTTGAGGGTTTTGTGTGACACTTGGAGGGTTGGATGATCTAGAAAGAGTTTTCTTTCTCATGCATCTTGTTAACTGTAATAATGCACAATATCCTATATCTTTGATGGAGAAGAAGAATTGTAAAATCTGATCTATATTTGGCTTGTCTTTTGTTGATCTATTATTGTGTTCTATCAACATTTTACTTTCATGTTTATGTGATTGCTAAATTGAATCGGGCTTAAAAAAGATTGAAATAAATTTGCATTAAGCATAGAACACTCCATGGTTATCTAAATTTAACATTAGGGCTGAAGTTTGACTGTAAAATTTAAAAGGGATGATTTGACTATGTATTGGGCAAGTTAGTTTGATTTTTTCTACTCTCTATTGAACTAATAAATAATAATAAGTATAATTGATCAAAATATTTTCCCATATTTTCCCCACATTATTGAATATTGTTATTGGCTGCTAAAAAAACATTGAAATAAATTGTGCTAAACTTAACACAAACCAAACAAAAAACCAAAACAAATATTTAAAAAAATAAAATACAATGAAATAACTCAATAAAATTTACCATAATAATTGATTATAATTACCTCCAAGAGAGAGTGGAGTCTACTGTTGGACATTTATTGTCGAAGGGATTGGCATGTACATGATTCTAACATTAATTACACAAAAGAAAGACGGGCATTAAAGAATCTGTACAAATTCCATATTTGAATAATGGATATTACCGACTCAAAGTAGAGAAAGGGAGCGAGTGGAAGATTTTACTCAAGACCAAGACATGTTGTACCATTGGTCAGTTATGTTGTTTGAGTCGACCAAAGTGCCATAGAGGTATTGAGACCATATATTGGTGTTGTTTTCTTTGATGTCATTTTGATTCCATTATGGTGCAAGAAAGCATTTGCAATACTTAAAATTGGTAAAATTAACTAAAATTAAATATTTAACACAAAAATGGCATTAAAAACGCATTGGCCTCCTTATAAGATCCCACTGCTTGTACAAATTTTGAACTTCAAAATATTTAACAGTCCATATGTAAACTATTTGCAGAGCAGAAAATTCGTCAAAACTTTGGCCATTTGCACCACAAGGAAAAAAAGTCCACGAGATTTTCCAAGAATTTCATATTTGCACTACACTAAAAATAATCCACGTAATACGCCAAAAAATGTTGAGTTGATTGCCAATTTATATTTTTCCTTTAAATTCTTCACTTTCTCCTTAATATGCAAAACGCTGGTTAAAATAATTCATTTTTTCTTACAAATATCTGTGTCAGTCAGTCAGCGATCCCCTTATGAGCTAATCTGAAAGTTTAGCCTCCTCAGCCATATGGAATGAAGAATCATGTGGAAAAAATCATTAGGTTTTGGAGGCTGGTTTATAGTAAAATGTCTCTGAACTTGCTTCAGTTTACTTTGCATCTCCACATACCTATTTACCGGTATGGATTGCAGTATGGTCCTGAGATTTGGAATTTCGGACAGGGGAACCTGAACAGAGAAACTTGTCCAATTCAGCACATCGCTGAAGGGGAGAGGATAGTCTTTTGAAATTATGACGGGCACACATCCAGTGTATAGTGCCTCCACAATACGAGGGCTGGCCACTTCGTATCCACTTGGGCACAGGCAATATTTGCTCTTCTTCATAAAATCAAGATATGACAAACTCGGAGGGAGATATTCATGGACCTGTATATCATCATCAGTCCCGTTTTTCCAATGCTTAAACAAAATGGGTCTCACATGTCCATGGTTTCCACCAGCAAAGAATGCCAGCAGAGGCCTCTCTAGAGCAGATGGAGCATCAAGCAAGCGAGGTACCGTACCTCGTCCATATTTCATCTCCGGAAGTGTTGCATCTTTTGTGGGATTGAATCCTTCTGAAGTGTTGGCATTGCATAGAACACGAATTGAATTATTGTACAAGAGTGGATTTGCCATAGAAGCAAGAGGTCCCTGCATATACCCAAAACAAAACAAAAACATTCAATACGATCAGAATTTTTGGGACAACTAGTACCTTGTCAACAACATCACCTAACAAGAATATGGTTCTGGTCCCGACCCTTTGTCATGAGGTGTGGGTTCCAAGTGGTTAAGGCCTGTATCATGAGGGGCGGACTCAATTCTCCTAGGGCTTATCCAAATTGGGATTAAGTTTAGTGTGTTGATTCTATTTTCCTTGGGGTTCATTAGGGTTAGGGTTAATGGGTTGAGCTGCTGGGTGTGTTCAATGAAAATCTAAATTCTACCTGATAATGTCCACATCTACGATGTTTTAAAGAAAAAAAAGAAAAAAAATTGGAAACGCGACCAACGGGATAGGGATACATTACCCAGTCATGGCATGAGAGCATGAAATGATCAGCTCCCAAACTTCGGTTCCAATACGGGTATTTGTGGGCAACAACGTCAACGTAATCTCTCACGAACCGTTTCAAGGGAGTGACATCATATGTTTTGGGAACGTAAATGTAACTGACCATCATTGTTACACTGAAGGGAAGAAAGTAAACATGGGCATCCTCCGGATTCGATGTCACGAACCGACCCCCCATATCAATCTCGTGAATGAATCTACCTTCCGTCGTATAGATATCTAAACACGGTCCGTTGTGCACCAGAGGTGGTTCCCCCTCCCGATATACGTAGATCTTGAAACGCTTCTCCATTTCCTTATAGCTCCTGATAACATAAACACACATAAATCCAAACAACAAATAAGCCTTACTAACAGTAAAACCGAAATCCATGTACTAAAATATGAACAACCATATTAAAGATTCACATATATAGTTAGAATGGAACTCGTACTGATGAAAGGCATGGGCGTTTCGGTAGATGTCACTAGTGGGAACAGAGGAATTCCCCGGCTCCGATTTCTGCTTGCTGTGTAAAATCGCTTTCCGTATGGCTGCCCGAGCACGTCTCAGGCTAATTTCCACCTTCGAAACACTACGCTTCCCCTTCTGCTTCTGGTGCATCTACGTAATAAAAATCAATTCAGCTCTATTAGCATTATATATACTATGAACTTGAACATTATAATAGTTTTCTATATATATTGAACTATTTCATCACCTCATCGCTGCGGTCATGCGAGGCTGCTCCAGACTGGGATTCATGAGTATCTGTCCCGGCATGCGCTGATCCAGATGAGGAACCAGGCCAAGGAAGCCCATAGTTCCATTTTGTGTGGGACTGCAGTGAAAAAAACGACTGGAACAAATTAGCATGATAGGAATCGAGGAGCCAAAAACTGGCGAGGATTAATACAAGGGCAAGGGCTAGACTGCTCTTCAGGCCACACACACCCTCCATAACGATCAGACTTCATGGCATATCCCCACCCAATATATATATATGGCACCAGCCGCCCAAATTTCTGGAATTCTCTTCCGCTTTTCATGCTTCATCATCTCTTCTGCATGAAGATGTCTATCAACCCACTAACATAGTTCACTGTGCAGGTTTTTAAAATTCGTTGGGCCCGAGAATAATGGATGTGTGGGGTGGAATCAGTTGCTACTAGCAAATTTCAACCCAAATCTCAAGGTAGTTTACTGTTAAACGGCTAATTTCGGTGGAAAATACTGGAGCGGGCAATAACGAATGGGAACCCAAGACGGTTCGAAGCAAGCATTAATTAAGATTCTGCATCATTAAGACGATGTCTGGAATTGGAGTGGCCAAAACCGCGTGCTTCATTTATTACTCTTCTCTCAAATTAGGGAGTTCGTTCACAGCATAGGGCATTTAGTGGGCAATTAGCAGGGTGCTAGGGTGCAATTTCTTCAAATTAATTAGAAATATATATTTATTACAACTCGGAATATATTTATTACAAATCCGTATTTATAAAAAAGTAGTTTTTAAATGTTATTTTTTGAAAAATTTTGGTATATTTCTGATTTGTTAAATAATTGGTTATCAAATATTGATTTGTGTTATTTAAATTGGTTATTTTTGGCACACTTTGATTATGAAGAGTTCATTTAACAAACTTGTGATTTTAATGAATCTCTATCTGATTTTAGAGAAATTAGATCTCCCAAAAAAAAAATAAAAAAAATCCCAATATTTAAAATTGTTAAATATTCACTTTATAACATTTAGAGATAGAGAGTTTTGATAGGGGAGAAATAGATCACTTTCCCCTTATTTTCTTAAATTAGCATAGTAAAATGCTTTTTAAATTAATATATTTCATGTTATTAGGATGTTATTCTTAGGCATTGACCATGACATAGTCTTACCAATACCAAACTTACCAAAAAAAAAAATACAAAACAAAACACCAATATGCATTTATTACTTTAACAAAAAAAAAATGGAATAATTAATTAAAGTTTTATAGTAAATATATTTTAATTATAATAAAATAAAGTAGAAAATTAAAATTTTATATTAAATATATTTATATTATACTAAAATAAAGTAGAAATAATTTAACATAATATTTATAATAAAAAATATGTGATCTTAAAAAAAAAGTGTATAGACATTGGAGTTGTTTTAATGGGATTTTTTGGAGTTTTATGTGGATTTTCTGGCTGGAATCCAGTGAAAAAATTTGAGGTGAAATCTTGATTTGTAATATCTAGAAAACTTCAATTGTGCAAAGTTTATCTAATAAACTTGTGATTTCAATGAATTTATATAAAATTTTAAACAAATTAGATCGGAAAAATAAATTAAAAAACTGTTATAAAAATCACATTCAAGACAACTAATTTTTTATAAAAATTTGAAATTAAAAATTTGAAAAAAAAAGATATTTTAAAACTTTCTAAAGAAAATGTATATAAGCTAAGTCATTTTCAGAAACATTCATCATTACGAAGATAGAAAATGTATATAAATCAAATCTTTATTATTATCATTAATTAAGAAAGAAAATGTATATAAATAAAGTCATTTTGTAAACGTTAATTATTATCCCAATAACTTTTTTTCTTAGTTAATTTAATAATTAATTATTATTTTTCACAGTCTTGTTTATCTCTTTTCTATCTTTATTTACTTCATTTAATTTATATAATTTTATTTGATTTTTTCTTTTAAATCATTATAATATATATATAGATGTATTCTTTAATTTTTTTGATAACATCAAAACATTTCATGATCCATGCACAAATACGTAGATGAAAGCCCGCCCTTTTATCTTTCAAGTTAAGTCCAAACGAAATGGATCCATCGGTGAGGAAGAATGAGTTTTTCATTAGAAATTAAAGTTTGATTCCCATTGCCTTGCCATTGAATTCGTCAAAGATGCTTAGAGATAATGGTAAAACATGTAACACTTGAATTGCATTCCTTCCACACATATGTGGATTAAAATCCACCCTTTTATCACCGTTAACCAAAGTATCTTGTCTTCGTTAAAAATAAAGAGGAAATCCACCCTTTTATCACTATTAACCAAAGTATCTTGCCATCGTTAAAAAGAAAGAGAAATAGTTCATGTCATTTTATATTTTAATTATGATTCTACGTATAGATTACTTGATGGATTATGGGAACCATGTAAAGATGAAATGAAAAAGTGTTTATGGTTTATAATTACATGTTTTGGTACTTAAATGATGTATATATTATTTATTTTTTTCATTACAAATGTGATTAATGTGAATTTAGAATTAGAGTAATGTGACTACTGTGAATTTAGAATTAGAGTTTTATTTGTGGTGTAATTTATCAAATTGTTGTAATTTATCAAGTTGTTGTCAGTTCAAAAAATATGGATAAATACAATGGTTTCAAGATGTTTAAACAATAGTTTAAATTATACATACTTTATGTAAAGATGATTAGTATGAGCACTATAAAAATCATTCAATTACATGATGAGTAGTTAAGAGTCAAGATAAAGATGAAGGTGATTGACATGGTACTATAAAGAATTTGCAAGTTAATGTGACATTATATTTAGCATTGATATTAGTGGTATGCAATGAAATGAGGTATGTGAGGGTGAGTAAATGAACTAAGCTGCCAAGGAAATATGTTAGGGATAACTCATTTTGTCGTTAAATCCTTGTAACAAGGCGGCAAAGCAACCATATAAAGTAGAAAAACCAAAGAGTATGATAACAAGTCAATAATGATAATCAAATGTACAAAAAAAATGAATTCAAGAGTATATAAATGTAAAAGTGATTGATGTGATATTCTTAAGGGTAGAACTTCTCCAAACACAACCTATTACAAGGATTTTTTTAGAAAAAATCCATAAACAAGTAAATATGTCTACTTTACTAAACAATATTTGATGATGTAAAGTCACTTCCATAAAGACTTAAATTTCACATAACCCAATTTATCATGAGTGAAATCCTAAGGAATGACTAATTTGCCTTGTTAAATGAGTGGGGAAGATTTATTGATCATAGTGACCTTTTTACAACATCCTTATCCCACAATCTCCTCCAATCACACACTTGAAGAAAAGTTTGGTATTTCGATCTCTCATGAGGCCATACTAGTGTAAACGATGGCCCAAAGGCCACATATTGAGGTGGCATGAATCATGGTCCCATAACATTCAAAACACTCTTGGCTCATGGCTCTAACACATTAAGTGCATGTAAGAGTTACGTAAATCCAATCAACAATTTTGGAAAAGGGTGAGAGTTGTCACCTGGCGAAACCTGATTCATCCTCCTTTTTGTGTCACAAATCCCTAGTGTTGGACATGATTCTCGAGTGAAACATGTCTGATTTGTGGCTCAAGTGCATCTTGGCATGTATGATTCACTAGGCACGCGAATCAGACTCGCCCAACCAGCATGTCCTAATTTCGGGACACACGTCCCTCTAAAAAGTGTGTCGCGCAACCTTAAAAGCCCAATTTGGGCTCATTTCTCCCTCATTATTTTGTCCGTCCCTTGCTATGGGTGTGTGGGAGAGACTAGAAAAGTCTTTGGGAGCATTTTGGAGGTGATTCAAGCAACATGTAAGTGCATTTTCTTCTATATTTTTTTTCCATTTTTGCTACAATAGTTTGGTGTCCATTTTGTTTACATGTTTTTGCATTTTTATTTATTTTTTTATAGCATTCATGGCTCAATCAAGGGCAACAAGGAAAGAGAAAATAATGGGGAAGAATGTCCCCATTGGTAATGCCCCTCCTATTCCAATTTCATTAGGGTTTTCAAGTGTTTCCTTTGTTGGAAGTGGAGTTGTAACAACAACTTCAAATGTTGAGGGCATAATAAATTTAGAAAGAAAACAGACTTAAGTAAATAAATATCTCATATGGAAGTATGCACAAGATATCAAGGGCCACACAACAAGTTGAAAGGAGGAGGCAATGTTTCTTGGACATGCAACTACTGCAACAATAATTTCAAGAGCACTTATTTTCGTGTGAAAACTCAATTGTTGGGCTTACCGGGTTGTGGAAATCGAGCATGTGCAAATGTGTTTGTAGCTAAGAGGAAAAAGATGGAAAAGGTGGCCAATGTTGGTGTGACAAGGTGACTGTATCATCTAAAAAAATCAAGAATGAGGATCCCCTTCCATTCTTGAGGAAAAACAACAACAAATTTCCATTTGAGAGTTTTGGTGGGGATGTAGGTCAAGGAGAAAAAAGAAAGGTAGTGGCACTTGGTCCAATGGACAAGAATTTTCAAAAAGAGAGACAGGAAGAGCTTGATATCATCATTTCCTTCTTTTTCTATTTGAACTTCATATCCTTTAATTTTTCGCACTCACCTTTATTTCTTGAGATGTGTCAAGCTCTAACTGAAGGGGCTCCATATGAGGGTATGTGCCTCTTGGTTTAGAGAAGCTTCGAACCACTTTGTTGATTAAGGAAAAGAAAGAGTAAAAAAAAATGCTTAAGCCTATTAAATTAGCATGGCCAACATCTTGGGTTAGTATTATTTTAGATGGATGGACAGATCTAGCACGCCGCCTACTCATCAACTTCATGGTGTCTTCCTTGAATGAACCAGTTTTCTTAAAATCAGTGGATGCACATGGACAATACAAGGATGCAAAATATATGTGTGAGTTGTTCATTATAGTTATTGAAGATGTATGTATTAATTCTTGTGTGAAAATCATTTTAGACAATGCACATGTTTGCAAGGTTGTTGGCATGACTGTGGAAGCTAAATATCCATAAGTATTTTGGACACCTTGCATTGTTCATTCCTTGAATTTAGCCCTTAAAATTATTGCTTCTGATGTGCCTTGGATTGGAAGTGTTATTGAGGATGCACTGCATCTCTGCAACTTTGTACAAAATCATACAAATGGCCTCACAATTTACAAGGAGTACACCCGTCTATCATTGTTGAAGGTTGTAGATACATGTTTTTCCTCTTCATTCATCATGTTGAAGAGGTTGAGGGAGGTCAGGACTTCTCTCAAGGCCATGGTTATTTTAGAGTTTTGGTATTTTTGGAGAAATACAAATCAAGTAGCCTAAAAAAGAGTTAAGGACACAGTGTTAGACATTGCTTGGTGGGAGAGGGTTGATCTCACTATTAAGATCATGGACCCTATCATTACTTTTCTATGATCTACAGATATAGACAAACCCATCCTAGGAGAGATTTATGAGGGATGGGATTCCATGATTGAGTTTGTAAGGACCATTATTTTACAAAGTGAGTGCCTTGAGTATGAGACATCATTGAAGGCTTTCTTCACCACCATACATGATATTCTTGTGAGTAGATGGGACAAGAATTGCACACCTTTGCATTGTTTGACTCACTCATTGAACCCAAATACTATAGGCATGAGTGGTTGAATGATGGACCTTCCCGCATATTTCGTCCTCACATGGATGGTGAAATTTCACAAAGGAGGAAGGATGAATTGAAGCAAATATTTCAGGATAGAGCATCCCTTGATGAGGTGGAAGATGGTTTTGCAAAGTTTTCCACTAACAATGAGTGATTTGTATACTTTGATGTGATTAGAGACAAGGGGGCTAAAAAGCCCTATTCTTGGTGGGAAACTCATGGGGAAACACAACCTCCTCTACAACAGTTATGAGGCTCCTCTCTCAAGCTACTTCATTCTCTTGTTGCGAGAGGAATTGGAGCACATATGTGAATTTGCATAGTGTGAAGAAGAGCAAGCTTGAGCAGTCTAGGGTAGAGAAAATAGTGTATGTGCACACCAACCTTCTTATTTACATGCAGAGGAATGATTGGTTGAAGGGAAAGACAAAGATGTGGGATGTATTTCCTGATGATGGGTTTGGACAACAATGTGGAGTTGTCATTGACCAACTTGGATCTTAACCAGCTAGTGCTAGAACATGTCACGTTTATGATGGTGATACTCTTGAGGGGTCATCTTCCATGCCATTAGATGCAGAGGTTACATTGGATACAGAGGAGGACGCAGTAGAGGAGAGTAGTGGTGACCATGACGTCGATGCTGATTTTGATGAAGATGATTGATGAGCTTCCTACTACCTCATAGTTGTTTTGTATTTTCTATTTCTATTTGTCATTAGCCTAGTCAAAAGTCCTCAGTGCCTATGTAACACACTTTGATTTTGATGAGTTACCAAAAAACTATAATTTTTTGTCTTTCTCCTATTGAATCATCGATAAATATGTCACAATTATATTTGTATGCATAATGTTACAATGTGCAATTTACAAATTTAGTATTATAATGTAAAATCTAAATCTAGGTCTGAATTTGTATCATAAATGAAAATTCGTATAATCTAAAATCATTGAAAATCTATATAGTATTAATTTTTAATATATACATATATTTTTAATAAAACAATAAAGAACATGTCTTACCTGTCATGTTCAGGGTGCAGCATGTTAATCACTTGATTTTGTGTGTCCTGTAGGTCTCGTATCCCCATATCAGTTGACTTAGGCTTTCAAGCAACAATAAATAGACGAATCAAGTATACAACTTGCATCATTCACAATAGTCAAATGTCTACAATTAGATAATTGAGCGAATAAAATTTGTAATACCAAAATTCTATACAATCATATTTCATAAATCATATCTTATCATTTCCAAAAGCCACATACGTCCTGAATTTTATAATCGCAGTACTAATTGAATGGCCTACGCACACACGGGGGTATGGTGAAGTTTATGCATTTGCCCAACATGTGAGGTAAGTGGCAAATTCCAAAATTCTTCAGCAGAATTAGAGAATCAAATGAAAACATACATCTCACCAAATTGTTCATCATAAACATATAGAAACTCATGTGTTCATACATTATTCGCACAAAGGCACATACATAAGAATTTACCATTATAATTAAGTCCTTATCTGGTAAGTTAATTACTGGTGGTGAATGGAGATTTGTACTACGAGGAAAAAGAAAAAAACCCACGTGATTCTCCAAGAATTTCAGATTTGCACTGCAAGAAATTTTTTTAACGAAATTTGCCAAGAAATTTTTGAGTTAATTGCAAACTTATATTTTTCCTTTAAATTTACTTGTTACAACAACACATTTTTCTAACAAAATCTGTGTCAAGCAATCAATGATTCCCTTATGAGGGAATCTGAATGTTTAGTCTCCTGAGCCATATGGAATGAAGAATCATGTGGAAGAAGTCATGAGGTTTTGGAGGCTGGTTTATAGTAAAATGTCTCTGAACTTGCTTCAGTTTACTTTGCATCTCCACATACCTATTTACTGGTATGGATTGCAGTATCGTCTTAAGATTTGGTATTTCGGAGAGGGGAACCTGAACAGAGAAACTTGTCCAATTCAGCACATCGCTGAAGGGAAGAGCATAGTCTTTTGAAATTATGACGGGCACACATTCAGTGTATAGTGCCTCCACAATACGAGGGCTGGCCACTTCGTATCCACTTGGGCACAGGCAATATCTGCTCTTCTTCAAAAAATCAAGATATGACAAGCCCGGAGGGAGATACTCATGGACCTGTATATCATCATCAGTCCCATTTTTCCAATGCTTAAACAAAATGGGTCTCACAGCTCCATGGTTTCCACCCGCAAAGAATGCCAGCAGAGGCCTCTCTAGAGCAGATGGAGCATCAAGCAAGCGAGGTACCGTACCTGGTCCATATCTCATCTCCGGAAGTGCAGCATCTTTTGTAGGATTGAATCCTTCTGAAGTGTTGGCATTGCATAGAACACGTATTGAATTATTGTACAAGAGTGGATTTGCCATAGACGCAATAGGCCCCTGCATATAACCAAAACAAACCAAAAACATTGAATGAAATAAGAATTTTTGAGACAACTACCTTGTCAACAACATCACATTACAGAAATATACAACATCACATTACGAGAAATGCTTCTAGGTGGTTCGATGACAAAATCAACAATAACCTTATAGGAACTTAATTACGAGCATATATATATATATATATATATATATATATATATGCCCAAATGGGTATGAGGGAATACATTACCCAGTCATGGCAAGAGAGCATGAAATGATCGGCTCCCATACTTCGGTTCCAAAACGGGTATTTGTGGGCAACAACATTAATGTAATCTCCCACGAACCGTGTCAAGGGTGTGAAATCATATTCCTTGGGCTGGTAAATGTAACTGACCATCTGAGTTACGCTAAAGGGAAGAAAAAAAACATGGGCATCCTCCGGGTCTAATGTCACGAAGCCACCCCCCATATCAATCTGGTGAATGAATCTGCCTTCCGTTGAATAGATATCTATACACGGTCCATCGTGTACCAGAGGTGGTTCCCCCTCCCTATATACGAAGATTTTGAAACGCTTCTCCATTTCCTTATAGCTCCTGATCACATAAACACAAATCAAATAAGCCTTACAAAGAATAACTGAAACCCATTTGCTAAAATAATATTATCAATCATACTAGATTCATATATGTATAGTTGAAATAGAATTTTTACTGATGAAAAGCCCGGGCGTTTCGGTAGATGTCACTAGTGGGGACAGAGGAATTCCCCGTCTCGCTGTGTAAAATCGCTTTCCTTATGGCTGCCCGAGCCCGTCTCAGGTCGATTTCCACATTCGGAACACTACGCTTCCCCTTCTGTTTCTGGTGCATTTACATAATAAAAATCAATTTAACCCTGTTACCATTATATATACAATCTAAATTTGAACATTACTATAATAGCTTGCTACTTGAATATATATATATATTTCATCACCTCATCGCTGCGGTCATGCGAGGCTGCTCCGGACTGGGATTCATGAGTATCAGGCCCGGCATGTACTGATCCAGATGAGGAGCCAGGCCAAGAAAGTTCGTAGCTCGATTTTGTGAAGGATTGCAGCGGAAAAAACGATCGGAACAGATTAACATGATAGGAATGGAGGAGCAAAAAACTGGCGAGGATTAATCCAAGGGCGAGAGCTAGACTGATCTTGAGGCCACACATCCCCTCCATAACGAACACCCTTCAATAGGGCATATCCCCACCCAATATATATGGCACCAAACGCCCAAATTTCTGGCATTCTCTTCCGCTTTTCATGCTTCACCTCTATCAACCCACTAACATTTTCCACTGTGAAGGATTTTAAAATTCGTTGGGCCGAGGAATAATAAATGTGATGGGTGGAAGCAGTTGCTTACTGGGAATTATCAACCCAAATCTCAAGGTTGTTAACTGTTAACGGCTAACATCGGTGTAAAATACCAGTGTGGGCAATAATGAAAGGGCAAATTAAACCGGTTCGAAGCAAAGCATTAATTAAGATTCTAAATCATTTAGAGTATGAGTGGAATTTGAAGTGGCCGAAACCGCGTGCTTCATTTATTCCTCTTCTTCCAAATTAGGGAAATTTGTTCGGAGGAGAGGGCATTTGTGGGCAATTAGCAGTGTGCGAATTCTTTTGATTATTTAAAAATATTTACTACAAATCCGCATTTAGGTAGATCGTGCGTGATGCTTATGAAATTCAAAATAAGAATATTTAAATTAAGAAAATAAAATATAATAATAAAATATATTATAATTATTAATTAATTAAACTAAATTAAATATAATATAATAGTAAAATGATGTAATAAATTATTTTATTCATATATATTTGTTTTTTCAGTCAAAATAGTTGTTATATCTTAATAGCTAGTTGGATCTTCTCTCCATCTTTTTATTTTGATTTGAAACGGTCAACAATACATGATCATATGTGATTATCACCAAAAGCAGTCTTTTTTTACATATTGCACTGTTACATAGTGTTATGTGCATTTATTATTATAACAAAAATTAAATAATTATTAATTAAATATGTATATTTTATTTATATTAAGATAAATGATAAATAAATTTTGCCTCAAAACACTCTCTAACTTAGTATGGAAGAGATGTTGTAAGGTTATAATTTATGTGATGTGATATGATGGATGTGATGTAAATATTTTGAATCCGTCAAATTACATAACAATAAAAATAAAATTAATAATTATAATTATTAATTAAAACATGTTGATTAAATCAAATTACATAAAAGTAAAAATAAAGATAACAATAAAGTAAATTAAATAATTATTAATTATAATTGTCAATTATTTATAATTAAACAGCCTATATTTATCTAAACTCTCGATCTACCAAGCACCAAGAAGGATCAAATCTCTTTAAGTTTGCAACTCAAGAGCTTGGTGCTTGGTAGATCTAGAGTTAAGATGGATCTAAGATGTTGTATATATGCTCGGGTCTTCTTGCATTTGGTAGATCCTCCTTGCATGAGTGTATCAGTTGCTCATCACCATTCAAAATTAAATCATCAACATAAAGAACAATGATCAATAGCTTACCCTCAACCACAATCTGGTAATGCTTCACTTTTGGTGAAGCCCAGTCTGGTGAAATAGTTGTCTATCTAAGTGTACCAAGCACGGGGTGCTTGCTTCAGCCCATACAATGCTCTTTTGAGTTTGCACACATGCGACTCACTATTGAAGATTTCGAAACCTTCAGGTTGCTCTATGTACACCTCTTCCTCAATATCCCATTGAGAAACACAATTTTCACATCCATTTGATGAATGTGCCAGCCCATTTGCGCTAAGAGTGCAAGGATGGATCTTATGGAAGACTACCTTGTGACAAGCGCAAAGGTCTAATCATAATCTATCCCCTCAATCTGTCAAAATCCTTGGGCCACGAATCTGGCCTTGTATTTCTCCACACTTCCATCAGTGGCTTGCTTTACCTTGTAGATCCATCTCGATCCAACCACTAATTTGTCGACTAGTCTTGGGACTATCTCCCATGCACTGTTCTTGACAATGGAGTCATATTCCTCCACCATTACATCAACCCAAGTTGGCTGCTGCACTGTTTCTTGAAAGGAAGATGGTCCAGTCACAATACATTTGCTCATGAGAGCCATGTATCTAGTAAATCGGTCAGGAGACTGTCTCTGTCTACGCTGTGAAGTAGGGGCTCCTACATTCTTCGCATCATCAAGTCTCAATCTATCAGCTTCCGTGGTGCGCCTCCTACCTTTTTTATGGATGGCTCAGCATGAGTGTTTTCCTCCATTCCATGAACCTCCTCATGTGGCTAATCCACATATTGAGACTCATCATTGGGAACTAGCAGTTCCTCCTCTGCATGCAAGTCTAGCTCCCTCTCAAGGGACAACTGCATGGATTTGTCCTCATAAAATTTTATATCGCCACGCGCAACAATCATTTCGTTGCTTGGAAAATACACACGATAATTATGGAGCGATTCAGCGTACCCCAAAAAAATCCCAACCTCAACTGTTGGTTCCAGCTTCTTCCTGACGTCCTTGGTCACATGCACATAAACAGATGAGTCAAAAATATTAAAGTGTGAAACATTAGGTTTCTTACCAGTGAAAGCCTCTTCAGGTGTACTCATGCCAAGTACTCTATGAGTACAATGGTTTTGCACATGTACCGCTGTGTTGCATGATTCCTCCCATAGAGGCGTCGGTAGGTCTTGATCACGCAACATCGCTCGTGCTGCACCCACAATAGTTATGGTGTTCCTCTTCCCGAACCCATTCTGCTGTGGGTTCTGAGGCACTATGAGTTCTCTTTGAATTCCTTCTTTGCTGCAGAAGTTCTTGAATTCGTTAGAGATGTATTCTCCACCATTATCACTCCTAAGAGCCTTTACTTGCTTCCTCGACTCTTTCTCCACTAGTGCCTTAAAATCACAGAACTTAGAGAATGTTTGATCTTTCTTCTACATGAAGAAGATCTAGCACTTACGAGAAAAGTCATCAACAAAGATTACATAGTACTTATGTTTTCCTGTTGAAGCAACAGAGAAAGGACCACACACGTCTGTGTGAACTCTCTCAAGGATCCTCGAAGCTTGGTTTTCCTTCTCATGAAAGGTGTCCTTTACATATTTTCCCATAGTAGATCCCTTTCATATGTCTGACTGCACAAATGTACCCCTGGGAAGACCAGTAGAAAGCTGTTACATGACTTTCAAGGCTCCATGTTGAAGATGGCCCAATCTCCTGTGCCATAATTCGCCCTCATCCCGACTCACCACTTGATCTGCCTTGCCCATCATTGTTGCGCAACCATCTACCTCTAGCTTGTAGAGATTCCTGACTTGAATCCCTATCCTCTTGGCTTGTCCTGTTGTTTTATGTCACAGGAAACCTTTTCCTTCACTAAAAACAACATCATAGCCTCTATCCTCCAACATTGTGACTAAGACCAAAATTTTCTTTAGACCTGGTACATGCATTACATATTTTAATTGAAAGGGTTTACCTTACTGCCTCTAAAAGGTAATGGTACCAATATTGGTAGAACTATACCGCCCGTCATCGCCCATTTCAATATGCATCTAGAGATCCTTCTCCTCCAAGTCACTGAAACGTTCCTTGTCTCCCTTCATGTGAAAGGAAGTGCCACTATCCAAATACCATAGAGATCCCAATGCACTAGACACCATGCATGCGATCAATGAGAAGTCAAGCAAAAATTGCGAGGTAAGGGCCTCACCAGTTGTAGTTCCTCCATCATTATTTTTCTTCTTCTTTTGTGGATAGTTAGTAGCAAAATGCCCATGCTCGTGACAGTGAAAACACTTCACCTTCAACATGTCCTGCTTCTTTCCATTCTTGGACTCAGGTTTAGAATGGAATTTCTTCGCCTTCCCCTTCCTCACCTTGGAAGCCAAATCAAAATCCTCTTCATCTTCATTCTTAGATGAAGATCCATCTCTGGTGTTCCGTCTGAACTCCTCCTGCACGAAATCCAACCACAGGCGTTCCCAATCTGGAAATTTTTCCCTTCCATTGACAGATTCTGGATAATTGTGCCAACTCTTAGGAATTCCTAGGAGAGCCAATCTCACCAAATAATCATCAGGGACTGTTATTCCAATGATCCCTAGTTCATCCCGACATTGGAAAATATTTGTTAGATATTTTAGAACAGTGTCGCTCTTTTCCATCTTGATCTTCCTGAGTTTATCTTTGAGTGCCAATGTCCCATGGTCGTTGTCTTTGGAATAGATCCGTCAAAGCCTTCCACATTGCATATGGTGTGGCTTTCCCATGGATGTTGTTAGATCCTTATATTACTAGTATAGTCCCTTACTGTTGTTAGTGTAACCCCCTTATTGTTATTGTTGTACCCCTGTAACCACCATATTGTTATTGTTGTGCCCTTATATTATTATTGTTAGGTCGGCTAGGATTACATTGTGGCTCCACTAGGATTACATTGTGGCCCCATGAACTCCTATATATAGAGAGGAGGTTTTGTCATTTGTATCATCCAAGAATTGTTCATTTATGTAATTTATTGGAGGTTGCCCCCTCGAAGTGGCTGATTTCTAAGGCGTTGATCTCTCTTTTCTTCTATTTTTGGAGCTAGTTTCATAACATTTAGTATCAGAGCTTTGGATTCTAGGGTTTTTCTACTCCGAACAGGTTATCGTGGAATTTTCCATATAACTTTGTTTCTATGAAGGTTCAAGAGATGAAATTTTTAGAGTGCGAAGCCAAAATCCTGAGAAACATCGTCGCAGAATTTTAGAGCTTGGTTCACAATATTTTCAGAGATATGATTTGTGGAAGTTAGGGATTTTTACAGGCTCCTCAATTTAACCTAAACAGGTCATCGCCGAATTTTCACTATCAATTTTTTTCTACGAGGGTTCAGAAGCTGAAATTTTCACAGAGAGGAGCTCAAAGCTTGAGGAACCTCCTATAAAAATTTCATATCTTGGTTCAAAATATTTTTGGAGATATGATCTGTGGAATTTAGGATTAGTTTAGGCTCCCGAATTTCATCTCAAAGAGTTGACCGTGGGAAAAACATCATAACTCTCACTTTGAGCATCAGATTGGGATTCTGTAAAAAGTGACCGCAAGTACATAGACTGCAGTTTTATTTATAGAAATTTCAAAGCCGAAGGAGGAAACAGTGACACATGGCAAGTCATACAAGTTTGCTCTACTAAACTAGTCCATAATTAGGTCATCGTAGGAGATTTGGCATAACATTGTCTTCAAGAATCCAAATCAGATCAGACCTATGGAATTCAAAAGAAGATTCAAAGGGCTACTTCAGGTCCGAATTTTAGATATTAAAGATCCAAAATCATAGAGATAATTCAGTTTCAATATCGATCTCCTCAAAATCAAGAAAAAGGTGTGTATTTTTTTTCAAATTGCTTAAGTGTTGTTTGAAAAAAATCAGTTCTAGGTGATTCCAAAGAGAATATATATCAGTATTGGGTTCTAAAATGCCTCATAAAAAGAATTCAACACCCATTAAGCCTTTAGAAGGCTCTACTATGACTCATGAAGATGAAGAAATGCAACATGAGATATCAAAATTCTAAGAGCAAGTGCACCAAATTTCGCTATCGCAAAGAGCAACAAAAAATGAAATTGAAGTTTTGAAGAACGAGGTGGAAACTAAGATGGATGGTTTGAAGAAAGGCGTGGAACCTAAAATGAATGGTTTGGAAGCTAATATGGATGGCATGGAAGTTGGCATGGAAGCTAAGATGGATGACATGGAAGCTAAGATCGATGAAAAAATGGAAAACATGAAGAATGATATAAAAGTAGACATCGAAGGTTTGGCAAAATTGATAAAAGAAATGTTTCCTAATGGCGAAAAGATAGTAGAGGAAACTCATGATGAGAACAAAATAAATGTTAATCGTGATTTCATAAACTCTAATGTTGGATTAAAGAACCACCATATTCCAAAGATGGATATGAGGAAGTTTTATAGCAAGGATCCCGTGACATGGATACTACAGATGGAGCAATATTTTGATCTCAATAATGTGCAAAACACACAAAAGGTATGCATTGCAACTTTACATTTAGAACAAAATACATTTGTATGGTATCGATGGCTTTGCTCCCGTAAAAAAATTGTCACTTGGTCAATTTTACGGAGGAAATGATAGCACATTATGAGGATACAAAGAGCAACACCTTCTTTAGCCAATTGATAAATCTCAAACAAAAGGGTTTATTGGGGCAGCACATTGAGGACTTCCAAAAATTGAATATAAGGGTAACTGATATTCCAGAGGAACACAGGATTGATCTCTTCATAGGCACTTTAAAGGATAACATCCAACATGAAGTTCGTGTTCTAGAACCTGATTCATTGGAGAAGGCATTCAGGTTGGCAAGAAAATTTTAATGTAAAATTATGGCGACAAGGAAGCCTACCACTCAATTCTATAAAGAAGGAAGTGTTTCTACACCTAGATTTCCACAACCTACAAGGTTGACACCACAACAATTGGAAGAAAAAAGAACAAAAGGGCTTTGCTACAGTTGTGATAGCAAATACACTAAAGGTCATAAGTGTGCTGAGAAGAAATTATTTTACATAGATTGTGAAGAAGAAGAAGAAAATGAACAAGAAGAGGATATACACCAGGAACCACCCCTAGAAGAGGAAGAAATGAATCCGACCATATCGTGTAATGCACTGGCGGGAATTACCACTCCTCAAACTCTCAAGATAGAAGGACATATAAAGAAGAAAAGGGTAATAGTGTTGATTGATTCAGGTAGCACCCATAATTTTATTCACTATAAGGTAGCCAAGGAATTAAATTGTTTCCTATACCCAGCACCAGAATGTCAAGTGATGGTTGCAAATGGAGGAACTATAAATTGCTCTGGAAAATGCCATAATATCAAGCTAACCATGGGGGAATATGTATTGAATAGTCCGATGCTTTCCATTCCTATGGGAGGTGCTGATGTTGTACTAGGAGTACAATGGTTACAATCTTTGGGGACGGTAGCTTTTAATTTTCAAGAACTTTTCTTGAAATTTTTTTCAGAAGGAAAGGAAGTCGAATTACGGGGTATTGCGGGGAAGCCAGGAAGGATAATAAGCACTAATGTCATGACAAAGCTTCTAAAGAAAGAACAACGAGGCGTAATTGCACAATTATGCTCACTAGAAGTTCCAACATCAAAATCATCTATTTCTGCAGATCTCCAACAAGTATTGGACGATCATTCCAAGGTGTTTGAAACTCCCAAAGGACTCCCACCTATTCGTGATCATGATCATGCTATTCATTTGATTCCAGGAAGTGTTCCTCCAAACATCAGGCCTTATAGATATCCTTACTTCCAAAATAGTGAAATTGAACGTATGATTGCAGAAATGTTAGAGGCGGGTATAATTCAACCTAGTCAAAGTTCTTTCTCTGCTCCTGTAGTATTGGTACACAAGAAGGATGGATCATGGCGAATGTGTCTGGATTATAGGGAGCTCAATAAGCTCACAATTAAAGACAAATTTCCCATTCCTGTGATTGATGAATTATTGGATGAATTACATGGAGCAATTTATTTTACCAAGTTGGATCTTCGTTCAGGATATCATCAAATTAGAATGAAGACTGAAGATATTCCAAAAACAACGTTTCGAACTCATGAGGGTCATTATGAATTTTTGGTCATGCCTTTTGGCCTTATCAATGCACCTTATACATTTCAAGGGTTGATGAATTCCATTTTCAAACCCTTCCTTAGAAAATTTATGCTAGTATTTTTTGATGATATACTAATCTACAACAGGTCTTGGAAGGATCATGTTCAACATGTTGACAGGGTTATCAAACTATTGGAGGAGAAACAATTATATGCAAAAACATCCAAATGTTTCTTTGGAGTACAAGAGGTGAAATATCTAGGTCATATTGTATCTCACGAGGGTGTTAAGGTAGACCCTAAAAAAATTAAAGCCATTAAGGAATGGAAAGTCCCCACAACCATAAAGTAGTTGTGCGGATTTCTCGGGTTAACAGGGTATTATCACAAGTTTTTTAAGAATTATGGGAGAATAGAAGCACCTCTAATAACATTATTGAAGAAAGATTCATTTTCATACACTCCTGAAGCAACTAAGGCATTTGAACATCTTAAAGAGGCAATGTGCCTAGCACCAGTCTTAGCTATGCCAGACTTCACAAAAACATTTATTGTGGAATGTTATGCCTCAGGAAATGGAATTGGTGCTGTTTTAATGCAAGAAGGAAGACCCATTGCTTTTGAAAGTCGTTCAATCAAAGGAAAGTATTTAAAAAAGGCTATTTACGAGAAGGAAATGTTGGCAATACTACATGCACTAAAGAAATGGAGACCTTACCCAATGGGAAGAAACTTCAAGGTAAAAAATGATCATGATAGTCTTAAACACTTTTTGGAACAAAGACTATCTTCAGAAGAGTAGCAAAAATGGGTCACAAAGATGTCGGGTTATGACTTTGAAATCATATACAAAAAAGGGAAGCTAAATGTTGTTGCAGAAGCACTCTCAAGAAAGGATGAAGAGGTGGAAGCATTGCTTTGTGCCATTTCTATTATCCAACTAGATTGGATAACCAAAGCAAGGGATGAATGGAAGAAGGACGAAGAAGTTTGGACACTCATTCAAAAGTTGCAGCAAGATCCTAGTAAATCTGATACATTTAGTTGGAAAAATGATTCCTTATGGTACAAATATCACTTATATATTAGCAAGAATTCCCAACTAAAAAAAAATATTCTTTTGTTATTGCACACTTCTCCTTTAGGAGGACACTCGGGGATTTTTAAAAACTTACCATAGGGTGAAGAAATAAATTTTTTGGAATGGCCTTAAATCTGATATTCAAAAGTTTGTGGCAGAATGTATGGTTTTCCAGCAAAATAAAGTTGAGACAATTAAGACCCCGGGTCTTCTACAACCTTTATCCATTCCAAGTCAACGTTGGGAGCAGATTTCAATGTATTTTATCACAGGTTTACCTAAGTCTGAAGGAAGGAGTGTCATCATGGTGGTAGTTGATAGACTTACCAAGTATGCACACTTTTGTGCATTATATCATCCATTTAAAGCAAGTAAAATTGCTACTGCATTTATGGAAACAATTCAAAAGCTACATGAAATCCCGAAGATTATTGTAAGTGACAGAGATCCCATTTTTATAGGAAATTTTTGGACGGAATTATTTTCTTGTTTGGGTGCTCAACTAGCTCATAGCTCATCTTATCATCCTCAATCCGATGGTCGAACAGAGATAGTGAATAAATGTTTGGAAGGCTTTCTTCGTTGTTTTGTATCTGATAAGCAAGCAAAATGGGTCAAGTGGTTACCTCTCGCTGAATGGTGGTATAACACTTGCTTCCATACTACAGTAAAAATGACCCCATTTATGAAACTTTATGGATATCATCCACCGTCCATCACATCTTCTTTAAGGGAAAATTCTAGGGTTCAAGCAGTGGAGGATCACATCGAGCATCAACAAGAAGTTCTCCAACTCTTAAAGGATAACCTAAATTTGGCACAAAATCGAATGAAAAAACAAGCATATCAACATCGCAGTGAGAGAAGTTTTGATGTGGGAGACTGGGTATTTTTATAGCTACAACCATACAAACAAATGTCCCTCATGCGAGCTAAGAAGGATAAACAATTATCACCAAATTACTATGGTCGTTACAGGTGTTGCAAAATATTGTTACTATGGCATACAAATTGGAGCTTCCTAATTCTTCACGAGTGCATACAGTTTTCCATGTTTCATGCTTAAAAAAGGTTATAGGGGACAAACTTCTAATTCAAACAATATTGCCAGAACTTGATGAGGAAGGAAAAACCATATTGGAACCTGAAGCAGTCACAGAGTCAAGAACTCGACAACTACGAAATCGATCAATTTCAGAGTATCTTATCAAATGGAATAACTTACCCACTGAAGATTCTACATGGGAGGATGAGAATTTTATACGAAAGTGCCCTGAGCTACTCAAGCGTTGAGGATAACACTTTTTTGAAGGAAAGGAGCATGTTAGGTCCTTATATTACTAGTATAGTCCCTTATTGTTGTTAGTGTAACCCCCTTATTGTTATTGTTGTACCCTTGTAACCCCCATATTGTTATTATTATGCCCTTACATTATTATTGTTAGGTTGGCTAGGATTACATTATGGCCCCATGGACTCCTATATATAGAGAGGAGGTTTTGTCATTTGTATCATCCAAGAATTGTTCATTTATGTAATGTATTGGAGGTTTCCCCCTCGAAGTGGCTGATTTCTAAGGTGTTGATCTCTCCTTTCTTCTATTTTTGGAGCTGGTTTCATAAGAGATGCTTAAGACAATGTGGTCTCGTACTCCCTCCAATAGGACCCTCCTTGCCTTTGCCACTTTCTTTTGCCATGCATCAAGATTTGTAGCATCTACCACAATGGGTTTAGGAACATCATAGTAAATGAATTCCTTCAAGCCATTGTCTTCGAGTACTGCCTCCATCCTTTCCTTCCAAGTAATATATTTTGAGATTCCCTCGAGTGCATACTCCAGCCTCAAGCCATTGAAATCCATTTTGATCTTGAATCAGCTGTAGCACCAAGAAAGTCTTTCTGCAAATTCAAATTCTATCCAGTCACAAACTCAACTCCTGCTTCACTTCTGCAATTTATTGTGCTCTGATACCATGTAGAAATTATACAAAATGCATGTATATATTGGATTCACCCGATCTAACAATGTACTAAAGTTAAATACTAAATCGCTTCTATAAATATTTTGCAGAATTAAAAACACAATCAATAATCACATGAACATGAAGAAGAATCAAATCAACCACAACATAGATAATTTCTCGGGGAAAGCTTACAACTAAAAACCCCACTATCTTCTATTTCATATTCAACATGGATCATGAAACAATTACATACAAAAATCTTCTCATAACAGCCCTCCAGTGCTCAGCTAATTGTCTCACACTATCATAGACAAAACTGACCAACACATAGTCAATTCTCAGCCTCGAGACAACTTGCCTTTCTTGAGCAATCCTTGATGGATGCAATCCCTAAAAGATAGGAATTCTTGCCTTCCTTGATTGTGAAAATATCATGGTCACTCCAATGGGTGTTTGGTTGCATGTGTGCAACCCAATAATCCTACAACTGATAGTCAACTTCCCTTTCACCTAGAACTCAACTAGGTCTCCACTAGATCTGACATGCATGCAACTAATAATAGTAAATCCTCAATTGCATGTGAGATCACTGATTGTGAATTAATTAATATTTAATTCATTTGATCTCTCACTAGTGTATCTGTAGTGACAACTAGCACAACTGATTTTAACTCACTTAACTGAGTTAAACTGATTACAACTTGCATTAACTAATGCACCACTGCACTTCGAACTCTGTTACAACTAGAATTATTCTGCATGCCTCACAAACTACCTCTAACTTGAAATCCACTAGCTAACTGAGTTTATCACTCTCATTTAACTATTTCAAGTCATCGTTGAGAATAGATTACAATTTATTGTCCATCTTAATTAAGGGATAACCAAAATAGACATGCACCCAAAAATAACACTATGGGCCCCACCCTAGTCTGGGTGCTTAATGCTACTAGGCGTGGGTGCTGAAATTTTCTTGTTGAATCTCAACAATGGCACCTTGACATTGGTCAAAAATTTTGTTTAGAGCCCAAAGAACTCGGCAAGGATTGACAGCATGAATTGTTGTGTACAAACTCCAATCTCCACCATCGCAACTTTGCTTTGGTTCTTAACATACCAAGGCATGAGGTTTTATTTAAGGACATGTTTTTTTCGCATTGGGGGAAGGGGATGAGCATTAGCCCTAGCCCCCGATTGTGCACCCACTCATAGGAACCTAGAGAAGAGTGAAGGTGGTGGGTGGCAGGGACCATCCCCATCCTTTGATCACATGACCACTGTCCGGAAACAAGGGGAGCTACTAGAGTGGGGGTGGGGATTCAGACCCAACCCCTAGTGCTATGGGAACCATGGGATTTGGTGTGGAGCCATGTCCAATGGGGGCCTAGCCTTAGGTCACAACAACCCTGTGTAACCAATGACGATGAGTTGGGGGCTAGTCCGGTGGTGGAGGAAGGTAGTTATCCTCGTCACCCAGTAACATCACTTATCACATGACCCTCTTCCGACGAGGAAGGAACTAGCACCGGCGGGGGCAGACTGTTGGGCCCAACCCCCAGTTGTATGTGCCCATGTGGCCTTGATTTTTTATTGAGGGGTTACTAGGAAAATTAATGAAGTGATAAAATGCACCATTTGTAGGAAAAATTGTCACCTCCCGAACTATGTAAAGGGCGAAAATGTCACACAGTTAGGGGGTTCTGTCAAATTGAGGGACAAATAGTAGAATTTGTTCAAGGAGGCATAAATTGATATATTTTTGGTCTTTTTGAGCCTAAGAGGAACCAAAATAGGGGTTTTTGGGCATTCTGAATCCACTGGAAGCCTCAATTTTCTGATTGGAGCATTTTAGGAAGGATTATTTGTAGGATTGAGTCTTTGATTGCAAGAGACAGGGAGAGTTTTGAAGCAGTTTTGAAGGCATTTTGTGCATGTAGAGGACCTTTTAGGGGTTTTCCATCCTTCTTATTTTATTTGTAGAGTTGTGAATTCTATGGTGCATATCTTCTTTGTATTTTATCATTATGTGTTTTTGAGAGAAGCTCTTTTCAGTACTTCAATGTGGAGTTGTTATACATTTTATGCTTGGTTTTCAGGTGGAGTATAAGGACTTGATGTGTGAGTCCTTTTCATGTCGAATTTTTCATGAATTTATTTAGGGGATCATACTTTTGGAGTGAGAATTATTTGCAGGAGAATGTTTCCTTGTACGCCAAACAAACCACACAATTGTCAACAAATTACATGTACCCTTTTACCACCAAAATCAATAGAGCAGTCTATATATTGAAGTAGGCCCAGAGATGTAGCCTAGGAGGGGTGAACTTCATCATCAAGTTCTTTTTTCCTCTCTTCATATTTTTCATTTTGAGTTTCACTGGAATATGTTACTTTTTAAAATTTCATGTGAAAATTAACTCACCACCTTGAAGAGATTATAAAAATTGTTTACATTAAGACCCATTTTTTTTATTTGCAAAGTGTCAGAGGATGGTCAATTTTTGATAAGAGAAGTTACTCCTCCATTTTCATATCATTTTAGTATCAGAGATGGTTCTGACCAAGTTGTAGGTATGGGAAATAAGCTGAAGTGGGAAAGTCTCCAAGAGTTAGAGGAGATTAACTTGTCTCTTCAAATGGAGAATGTTGAGTTGAAGATTTTTCTTGAAGTTTACGAGGAGGAGAAGAGGTAAATGTGCCTTCAGTTACAACATGTGCTGGAGGAACAATTTTGTGAAAGTTCCATTCCAGAAGCAACAAATAATTCCTCCAAGATGAAGCCAATTTTTGGACATGGTTCAAACACAAGGTATGGAAGTTATGTACAGAATGATGCTTTTGAGTTTTGTCATCATCTAAAACATTCTCCTTATGTGCTTGTTGGTAAAAGTGGGTGGCATGAGTCATAATATACTTCACCATCAACATCTAAAATAGAGAATATGGGTAACAAATCAAATGAGGTAATTAGCATATCTAGTTCTACTCCTTAATTTTATGTTGATAACACATCTTTTGCAGCCTTTGGAAAGCATACTAAAGGAATTGGTATGCAGTTTTTAACTCAGATGGGTTATGAAGGAGGAGGCCTCTGAATTAATGGCCAAAGTATCACTAATCCTATCAAGCTGAAGGAGCGACCATGATATGAAGGATTGGGTTGTGGTCATGGAGAGTTTGGACAATGTTCTAACTTTTTGAGGAAATGAAATCATCAAGAGATGATATGTCACAACATGATGGTAGTGATAATGGAAATTTGTCTCCCAAGAGAGATGAATATTTCAAAGGACATGCAAAGTCCATTCCTCATCATCAAAATCACATCCCAAATGATAGGTATAACTGTCATGGGGATTTTAAACACGTTGGTGATTTTGATTATTTATGGGACATGATTCCTTTTTTTTGGTGCAACTGACCATTATGTGGCTGATTGTGAGAAATGTAAAGTGATGGTCAAGAGAATGGACCAAATTCTTGGAATAAAACATTAAAAACCTCTCTCAAGTTTGAATATATTTGTAACAGTCCCGAGCTAAAACTTCATGTAATAAAGTTAATAAATGCAAAATAATAACCATGGTCATTGGACACATTTATAAGATGAACGTTGGGAAAAACATCCTAGTGTAGGTGTTCATTTGGTTTATTATGGCTATTGAAATTGGAAAAGGCAATGGCTAAGGCTTTGGAAATGCATGAGGCATTAATTGGTATTTATTTATGAAAATAATGGAAAATGGGAGAAAAGGGAAGTGAAAGGTCACGGGTCACATGTGAGGAGGAAAATGAAGGAAAATAATAGAAAACTGAAGAAATTAGAGACCTCATTAATAAAAAGGGTTTGGAGGATCAGTACACAAACTTTTTTCAGTTCATTTTTGGAGCTCTCATTCTATTCTCTCTCTCATACTCTTGTATACTTAGAGTTTTCTTGGATCACTCTTGGAGGAGTGTGGAATACTTGGTATTTGGAACAAGAAGGAAAAGGAAAAGCAAAAAGAGAAAGAGAACATCGAGATCAGTATCTACAATGAGTTTTACTTGTAAGTACTGAGTTGCATGTATGATTTCCTTACTATTTTTGGCATGCATGGCATAAGCATGTGGTTTCTTGGTTATGATTTTCCATTGGCATGGAGGATTTCTTAGATTGACAATGGTTTTTCCTAGCCTTGCCATTTCCTGGATAGCCATGGTGTTATGGGAGTCTTTCCCTTTTTTTTGTTGGTTGGTTCTTATGTTCCTTTGGTTGTGGGTTGAGTTATTACTTCATGGAGCCTTGGTTGGACAAACACTTTGGAGCCTTGTAACAACATGGGTTGAGTTAATAGTCCTGGAGCATTTTTTGGAAAAATGGTTCGGAGCCCTTAGTGGGTTGAGTTACTAGTCTTGAAGCCTTGGTTAGAGAAACACTTTGGAGCCCGAAAACAATTGTGAATTTAGTTACTACTCCTAAAGCCTTGGTTAGAACAAAAGCTCTGGAGTTGTGGAAAACTTGGGTAGAGACCAATATATTGATGGTTAGTGATGTCCAACCTTGAGGTGGTTTTGCCTCTGGAATCCCTGGTTTGGTTTTGATGTATTTTTTCTATGAGATTCCACATTCATGCTTGGAATATGGAATGGGGATGGTTGGCTGAAGAGAGATTTGGTTCATCCAATCTATGGTCGGGTGGAACCTGATTGGCATTTGCACTCATGATAAAGATCGTCTTATACTTGGTATTCTATGGGTAAATATACTTGTTTATATTTGATTTATATGGTTGTTATATCCTTGATATTTCTGTTAATTATACGTTAGTTATGAGTGAGTTCTATGGTAGTGATAATGTATGGCTCTCATCATGTTTTTGGTAATCACTAAACGTACAATGAATATATGGCTTAATATATGGTAATGGAATTATTGTGATGAGGCATAAATTCTTCTTAGTGATTATTAGATAAGTATCATATCCATATGCTCAAATATGTTGTTTGAACCTGTAGATTGCATATTTGTGACATGTTTGACGAAATGCCTGTCATGACTAGTAGGGATCCAATCAAGTCATTGTTCAAGTATTTTCGTTTGTATAATTTTTTGGATGTTATTTTCATTTTTGGAAGCTTCATGGATTTATGGGCAGTGGCCTGAGTCTTAGTCCTTAAAAGTGACACAAAATCTAGATTCACTATCACAAAACTACCTAGAAGAGTCCCTAGTCGAATGCTTTCCTTGTTATGGGAGAAACTGGAGTGTCCTAGTCACATGCGTGCCCATGTAAAGGGAGTGACTAAGGCTTTAATGTAGAAAAATGTCAATTTGTCTGAGGGGATAGTCACCTGGATGGGTTGGATGGCTCTTGGGGGTTATGTTGCGTGTGTAGTAGGCCAGGTTGTGTGTGTTCTGTCATTTTCACTTCCTTAGCTAATACATTGGGAGTTGAATCATATCATAGTAAATATTTGTCACATCTTTACCTCAGTTGGATGGTTACTTATTTTTTTTTAACTGACAGAGTGGTATCAGAGCATGGTTTCATTCTCCTTGGGTGATGTCTGGTTTCTGTTCTCCTTGGATGAATGTGTTGTCATATGAACATGTTAGTTTCATATAGGTCCTTGTGCTTGTTGTGTATGCATGAAATTGGTCGTGATTGTAGTGGTGTCTTCATGTGAAAGATGATGGCATCATTGATGAATGTATTTGTTGTGAGTATATGTCAATCATGCATTGGTTATGGGTGTCAGTGTTTATGTGTTTCTATGCATGAAGTAATAGGATGATCGTCGTTGTGCATGAAGTCATGGTATGTGGTTAGCATAGTCATGCCTCAATAACTGGATAATGTCTGAAAATATGCTTATATGTTGATTTGATTATGTTTATATATGTATTTTTCTAATTTGGTCGATCTTGTAGACAAGATATCCTCCCCGAACTATACTATGGTATGCTGGTTTTTTTATGATTTTCTTTAGCTAACATAATACTCCTTGAAAGAAGAAGAGATAAAATATGACTAGAAAGATGGTAAACTACAAAGATTCTCCCTATGAATCATATGAGCAATGTGGTGTTGGGAACTCTTATGAATTAGTAGACACATTGAGAAGTTTGAAGGAAGAAATAAGGAGTTGCAAGGCAGAAAATGATAGAATCATGCAGGCACAGGAGAAACAAGAAGAAGCCAATGTAGTAATTCTTTATAGTTTTTTAGAATCACAGATACATGGACCACTTCAGATCAGCTATGGACAATAGGATGGGACTAATGGGGCCTATGGAAGTAGATCTCATAGTGGGAATAGGTCATATAGAGATGATACAATGAAGGATGGCAAGTTCTTGGATACACTAGACAAGAGGGGTGATGGACACATGTACTATTCTAGTTCTAGCTCTAAAAGGTGTCATGGTCATTATCGTTATCATCCTTATAGGAGGAGTGATAGTAGATATTTTCCAAATGAGTTTAAGAAACAAAATACACCTAAGTTTGATGGAGAGATGAAGAAAACATAGGATTCAGACGCATGGTTTCTTGGAATGAATAAGTTCTTCAGATTACACAATTACTCATAGAACATGAATGCCATAATAACTACATTGAGTCTTAAAGGTAAATCATATATGTGGTGGGAAGATGTAAATAAATTCATAGATATTTATGAGGAGGATTTGACCTGGAGTGAATCCGAGAGACTATTGAGGAAGAAGTATTTATTGGAGAGATACTATGAAGAGAGGTCAAATAAATTCTATGAGCTAAAGATGGGATTTATGATTGATGAGGAGTACACTAGTATATTTATGGAGTTGTTGAGAGATTTGGCTTACCTCAAGGAGGAGTGTTGAAGAGGTAAATCCCCTCTGCGGACAGAGGCGATCCCTACTAGCCCAGAACGGGTCTAGCAACAATCATCAAATGCTACAGCGCAAGTTCCTAATTGCGAATGAACAGACCAACGATGGAGGCCTACCTGGAGTCCAACGCTATGATTCGTAGAAGAGACAATGTTCCCGTTCCTTAGCCTCGACAGATCACGATCCCCACGATCTCCGTGAATGGACACCTGCACATGCAAGAAACAATACGAATACAAGCATAAAATCCAGAATACACAACTATATATCAGTCAGAAAGGATATAACTCATCATTATCATAAACGAAAGATAGAGTGGAACCATAACCAGTAGTCATTCATTAATAAACAATCAAAAGAGAGTACAACCAATGTTCTGAAGCTGAGGTCTCCTTCGGAGGGGTCTCCAGTAGAACACGTCTCGCAAAGCCTGCCAAGGATGGGACAAGCCTCTCTTAGAGTCTCTCGACGATAGTATCCTTGCTTGAGTTCGGCCTTAAGGGAAGAATGAGGGCTCTTGCAGCATTAAGGCTCTTGGGAATTTGAGAACTTGGAGATTCAAGACTTGGGCACTCCAAGACTAGCTTGCAATGGAAATGGGCAAGCTTTTATAGATGGAGGAAGGGGATTTGGGATCCCTATAATCATGGGATTGGCCCTATCTTCAAGGAAGCTTCCATGAGAGGTGGCAAACCACTTCCCCTACATGGAATTCCTGGAGCCAAACCTCCCAACTCAAGATAGATAACAGTTTCTGAGTCTGTTGAAACGAAACTTCCGCCATTTTATTAAAAAAACACTCCTTAAATTAGCTGGCGCGACTGCGACTCTGGGACAGAGCGCCAGTTGGCGCGGCCTATTTGTAGGATTTTCCTTATTGGCGCGAGTGATGAACTGGCTACCCGCGCCAATGCAAAAAGGGATGTTTTTATGGTTTTTTGCAAGGAGATGTCTTTAGGGCAGTTGAAGCTCATGTTTAGAGGAATGCAATGATAGTGGTTTCAAGGCATGACATTGCTCACAGGTCACAGAATGGGCCCTCCAATGTGCGGGACGAGGAATGGTAGGGACGGTGACAAATTACTGTGTAACAAGGAGAAAGCCAAGATTTAGAGATTCATCAATGGGTTTTCAATAAAATTCAAGGACATGATTGAGTTTGATGAGCCTAGATCATTGGAGGAGGCCATTGTGAAGCTAAAGAATTGTTACTAGTAATAAAAGCGTATATTTGAGACTAAACCAGACTGGAAAGGTACTAATAAGAATAAAGGGAAATGGGACAAGAAACGATCAAGGCATCATGACATAAGTAACAAAGAGAATTCATCACCACACAAGAAGTTCAATGAAACTGACAGAAGACATGAATTCCGATCTGAGAAGAACAAGGGTGATGATAGGAAACTGGTACGATGTTGGAATTTTGGAAAAGATCATCGTTAGAGATACTTTCCACAACATTAGGGTGGTAGACCGTAGATTTACAGTGCTTAGGAGGAGCAAACAATGGGGGATGTTGGACATAGTGTTCCTCGGATCTATGCAGCGTTGGATAATAGGGAGGCAGATCATAAGGTGTCTATTAACAAGATGGATGGTAAGATTTATGATCAAGTTGTTTATATTTTGATAGACCTTGGATCTAATTATAGTTATGTTAATCCTAACCTGGTGGATAAGTGTGGTTTGAATAAAGAAGTGCAAGTAGAATCTTGGTTATTCCAGTTGGCTATAGGTACAAAGAAGTGAGTTCATCATTGGGTAAGAGCTTGTGCATTTGAGTTGAATGGTATGCCTACATGAACACATTTTAATGTATTGTCATTGGGATCATATAATATGATTTTGGCTACGGAATCGTTATATCTTCACAGGACCAAAGTGGATTTTAATGAAAAATCCATTGAGTGTTTGGATGATAATGGAGAATAAAAAGTCGCAGGGTAAGAAGAAAGAAACATCAGTTAGAATGGTAAAAACTATGCAGGAGAAGTGTAGTCATAGTAAAGGATGTGTGTTATTTTCAATACATATTTCCAGTGACAAAGGTAAGGAATTTGAGGATGCAAAGGTATTGAGAAGGTACCAGGTTTTCTAAAAATTTATGATGTGTTTACATTAAAAATTTCAGAGTTTTTGCTTCATAGAGAAGTGGAATTTTCTATCATATTGGTACCAAGGGAAACACTAGAATCGAAAGCATTGTATAGGATGAGCACTCCAGATTTGGTAGAGTTGAAGTTGCAATGGAAGGAAATTATTGAAAAAGGATACATTAGGCCAAGTGTGTCACCATGGGGCGCACCATTATTGTTTGTGAAGAAGAAGGATGATACTCTCATGTTATGCATTGATTATAAGCAATTGAACAAGGTGACCATTAAGAACATGTATTTGTTGTTGAGGATTGATGATTTGTTCAATTATTTTAAGGGAGCATTAGTGTTCTCAAAGATTGATCTAAGATCAAGATATCATGAGGTATGCATCAAGGAAGATGATCTATATATGTAAACTTGAAGTTTTATGGTAAAATTTGCAAGTGAAATTTTAGGTTTTTTAATGCAATTTAACAGGTTACAATAGCTCATTAAAAAAGTGATTAAACTAAGTTATACATAAAATAATGGAGACAACAGTACCATAACAACAAAAAAAAGACAAGAAATGATGAAGGAGTTCACCCCTCCTGGGCTGCATCTCCTGGACCAGCTTCCAATGTTGGGCCTCTTTAATTATGCTAAAAAGCAAGTGTTTACATGGCTTTGTAGTGCTCATATTGAAAAAATAATGTCTCCAATGGCTCCACAATAGTAAAAAACCCCTAGATGGGCTCTCAAAAAGGTCGAAAATTGACTTAGTTATGCTCTAGAGAAGTTTTCCTGCAAACTGTCCTCCAATTCGCACTCACCTACTATCTGTTCTACAAATTATAACTTTTTCATCCACGTGCAGTGAAAAATTCACCCCCCTCCAGTGATATTTGCACCGGTTCAGTTGAAAATTTTCATTTCATTAAATTTTCTAATATCCCCCATGAACCGATAAAATCACATCAAGTGGTGCCTTTACCACCATCGGATCAGGGTTAGTTCAAATGAATTTGTTAGTTCCCTATATTATTAGTGTCATCCCTAATTATTGTTAGTGTAGCCCCCTTATTTTTATTGTTGTACCCCTGTAGACCCCATATTGTTATTATTGTGCCCCATAAAAGTCACTATTGCTATTGTTGTTCCCTTATATTATTATTGTTAGGTCGGCTAGGATGATATTGCGACCCTGTGGACTCCTATATATAGAAAGGAGGTTTTGTCATTTGTATCATCCAAGAATTGTTAAATTATGTAATATAAAGGAGGTTTTCCTCTCGAAGTGGCTAATTTATAAGGCATTGACCTCTCTTTTCTTCTATTTTGGGAGCTGGTTTCATAACATTTGGTATCAAAGCTTTGGATTCTAGGGTTTCACTGCTTCAAATAGGTCATCGTGGAATTTTCTCTATAAATTTGTTTTACGAAGGTTTAGAAGCTAAAAAAAAACCCATTTGTGAAGATATCCCAAAGAACTCCGTGTACATATTTTAGATCTTGGTTCACAATAGTTTCAGAGATATGATCTATGGAATTTAGGATTTTTGCAAGCTCCTGAATTTCATATCAAGTAGGTGACCTTGGGAAAATCATCATGAATCTCTCTCTGAGCATCGGATTGGAATTATGTAAAAATTGGCCGAAAACAAACGAACTGTAGTTTATTTTATATCAATTTTAGAGGTAAAGGAGGAAACACTGACACATGGCACACCGTACAAGTTCGCTCTACTGAACTAGTCCATAATTAGGTCATTGTGGGAGATTGGGCATAATTTTTTCTTGAAGAATCCAAATCAGGTTAGACCTGTGGCAGTGGAAAGAAGATTCAGAGGGATACTAAAGGTCTGAAGATAAAATCTCATGGTTCTGAAATTACATATATACATCAGTTTCAATATTGAGCTCCTCAAAAGCAAGAAAAAGGTGTGTATTTTTTTCAAATTGCATAAGTCTTGTTTGAAAAATCAATTTGAAGTGATTCAAAGGGCATATTGAAGCATATATATTAGTATTGGGTTCTAAAATCCCCCCATAAAAAAAATTCAACACCCATTAAGCCCTATGAAGGCTCTACTATGAATCATGAAGAGGAAAAAGTGCAACATGATATATCAAAATTACAAGAGAAAGTGCAATAAATTTCGCTCTCGTAAACAACAACAAAAAATGAAATGGAAGTTTTGAATAAAGGCGTGGATTCTAATATGGATGGTTTGAATAAAGGTGTGGAAGCTAAGATGGATGACATGGAAGAAAAAATGAAAGAAAACATGGAAGACATGAAGAATGATTTAAAATCAGACATGGAAGGTTTGAAAGAAGGTTTGACAAAGTTGATACAAGAAATGGTTCCTAATGGTGAAAAGGTAGTAGAGGAAACTTATGAAGAGAAAAAAATAAATGTTAATCATGATTTCATATACTCTAATGTTGGATTGAAGGCCCACCATATTCCAAAGATCGAGATGAGGAAGTTTGATGGAAAGGATCTCGTAAGATGGATACTACATATGGAGCAATATTTCGATCTCCATAATGTGAAAAACATGCAAAAGTTACATATTTCAACTTTATATCTAGAACAAAATAAAATTGTATGGTATCGATGGCTTTTCTCCTGTAAAAAAATTGTCACTTGGTCAATTTTTACTTAGGAAATGATAGCACATTATGAGGATACAAATAGCAATACCTTCTTTAGCCAATTGATAAATCTCAAACAAAAGGGTTCAATGGGGGAGCACATTGAGGAATTACAAAAATTGAATATAAGGGTGACTAATATTCTAGAGGAACACATGATTGATGTTTTCATAGGGAATTTAAAGGATAACATCCAACATGAGGTTCTCCTTTGGGAACTTGATTCATCGGAGAAGGCATTCAGGTTGGCAAAAAAAAATGAATGTAAAATTATGGCGACAAGGAAGCCTACCACTCAAATCTATAAATATGGAAATGTTGTTACTCCTAGACTTCCACAACCTACAAGGTCAGCAACACAAAAATTGGAAGAAAAAAGAGAAAAAGGGCTTTGCTAAAGTTGTGATAGCAAATACAGTAAAGGTCATAAATGTGGTGAGAAGAAATTATTTTACATATATTGTGAAGGGGAGGAAGAAAATGAACAAGAAACTTCAAAAGAAGAGAATATAGACTAGGGAGAAACCCTAGAGGAAGAAGAAATGAGTCCAACCATATCTTGTAATGCATTGGAAGGAATTACCACTCCTCAAAATCTCAAGATAGAAGGACATATCAAGAAGAAAAATTTAATAGTGTTGATTTATTTGGGTAGTACCCATAATTTTATTCATTGTAAGGGAGCCATGGAATTGAATTGCTTCCTATACCCACCACCAGAGTGTCAAGTGATGGTTGCAAATGGAGGAACTATAAATTTCTCTGGAAAATTCCATAATATCAAGCTAACCATGGGGGAATATGTATTGAATAGTCTAATTCTTTTCATTCCAATGGGAGTTTCTGATGTTGTACTAGGAGTATCGTTACAATATTTGGGGATGGTAGCTTTTAATTTTTAAGAAATTTTCTTGATTTTTTTTTGGAAGGAATTGAAGTTGAATTACGGGGTATCACATGGAATCCATGAAAGATAATAAGCTCTAATGTCATGACAAATATTTTGAAGAAAGAACAATGAGGCATAATTTCACAATTATGCTCACTAGAAGTTCCAAGATCAAAATCATTTATTTCTCCAGATCTCCAGAAAGTCTTGGACAATCATTCCAAGGTGTTTGAAACTCCCAAAGGACTCCCACCTATTCACGATCATGATAATTCTATTCATTTGATTCCAGGAATTGTTCCTCCAAACATCAGGCATTATTGAGATCCTTATGTCCAAAAGAGCGAAATTGAACGCATGATTTTAGAAATGTTAGAGGCTGGTATAATTCAACCTAGTCAAAATTATTTCTCTTCTCCAGTAGTATTGGTGCACAAGAAGGATGGATCATGGTGAATCTCTCTGGATTATAGGGATCCTAATAAGCTCACTATTAAAGATAAATTTCCCATTCATGTGATTGATGAATTATTGGATGAATTACATGGGGCAATTTATTTTACCAAGTTGGATCTTTGTTCAGGATATCATCAAATTAGAACGAAGACTGAAGATATTCCAAAAAAAACATTTCAAACTCATGAGGGTCATTATTAATTTTTGGTCATGCCTTTTGGCCTTACCAATGCACCTTCTACATTTCAAGGGTTGATGATTCCATTTTCAAACCCTTCCTTAGAAAATTTGTGTTAGTATTTTTTGATGATATACTAATCTACAACAGGTCTTGGAAGGATCATGTTTAACATGTTGATAGGGTGCTCAAACTATTGGAGGAGAAATAATTATATGAAAAAACCTCCAAATGTTTCTTTGGATCACAATAGGTGGAATATCTAGGTCATATTGTATCTCATGAGGGTGTTAAGGTAGACCCTAACAAAATTAAATCCATTAAGGAATGGAAAGACCCCACAACCATAAAGAAGTTTCAAGGATTTCTCGGGTTAACAGGGTGTTATTGAAGAATAGAAACACTTCTAACAACATTATTGAAGAAATATGCATTTTCATGGATTCCTGAAGCAAATAAGGCCTTTGAACATCTTAAAGAGGCAATGTGCCTAGCATCGGTCTTAGCTACACCAGAATTCACAAAAACCTTTATTGTGGAATGTGATGCCTTAGGAAATGAAATTGGTGTTGTTTTAATGTTAGAAGGAAGACCCATTGCTTTTGAAAGTCATCCAATCAAAGGAAAGTATTTACAAAAAGTTATTTATGAGAAGGAAATGTTTGCAATACTACATGCACTAAAGAAATAGCGACCTTTACCTAATGGGAAGAAACTTCAAGGTAAAAAATGATCATGATAGTCTTAAATAATTTTTGGAACAAATACTATATTCAGAAGAGCAACAAAAATGGGTCACAAAGATGTTGGGTTATGACATTGAAATCATCTACAAAATAGGGAATCTAAATGTTTTTGTAGATGCACTCTCAAGAAAGGATGAAGAGGTGGAAGCATTACTTTGTGACATTTCTATTATCTAACCAGATTGGATAAATGAAGCAAGGGATGAAAGGAATAACGATGAAGAAGTGTGGACACTCATTCAAAAGTTGCAGCAATATCCTAGTACATCTGATACATTTAGTTGGATGAATGATTCCTTATGGTACAAAGATTGCTTATATATTTTTAATAATTCCCAACTAAAACAAAATATTCTTTTGGAATTGCACGCCTCTCCCTTAGGAGGACACCCAGGATTTTTAAAAACTTACCACAGGGTGAAGAAATTTTTTTTTTGGATGGCCTTAAATCAAATATTCAAAAGTTTGTAGTGGAATGTTTGGTTTTTCAGAAAAATAAAGTTGAGATAATTAAGTCCTCGAGTCTGCTACATCCTTTATCCATTCCAAGTCAACGTTGGGAGGAGGTTTCAATGGATTTTATCAAATATTTACCTAAGTCTGAAGGAAAGAGTGCCATCATGGTGGTAATTGATAGACTTACCAAGTATGCACACTTTTGCGCATTTTCTCATCCATTTAAAGCAAGTACATTTGCTATTGCATTTATGAAAACAATTCAAAAGCTACATGGAAACCCAAAGATTATTGTAAGTGAAAGAGATCCCATTTTTACTAGAAATTTTTGGATTTTATTATTTTCTTGTTTGGGTACTCAACTAGATCATAGCTCATATTATCATCCCAATCCGATGGGAAAAATGGGATAGTGAACAAATGTTTGGAAGGATATCCTCATTTTTTTGTATCTGATAAACAAACACAATGGGTCAAGTGGTTACCTTTGGCTGAATGGTGATATAACACTTCCTTCCATACTGTAGAAAAAATGACCCCATTTATGACACTTTATGGATACCATCCACCATCCATCACATCATCTTTAAGGGAAAATTCTAAGGTTCAAGCAATGGAAGATCACATCGAGCATCAACAACAAGTTCTCCAACACTTGAAGGATAACCTAAATTTGGCACAAAATTGAATGAAACAATAGGCAGAAAAACATCGCATCGAAAGAAATTTTGATGTAGGAGAATGGTTATTTTTACGGCTACAACCATACAAAAAGATATCCCTCAAGCAAGCTAAGAAGGATGATAAATTATCGTCAAAGTACTATGGTCCTTAAAAGGTGTGGAAAAATATTCGTACTATGGCCTACAAATTGGAGCTTCTTGCTTCTTCTCGAGTGCACCCAGTTTTCCATGTTTCATGCTTAAAGAAGGTTATAGGTGACAAACTTCCAGTTCAAACAATATTGCCAGAAATTGATGAGGAAGGAAAAATCATATTGGAACCTGAAGCATTCACGAAAAAAAGAACTCGATAGCTACGAAATCGATCAAGTTCATACTATCTCATCAAGTTGAAGGACTTACCCACTAAAGATTCCACATGGGAGGATGGGAATTTTTATACAAAAACATCCAGAGCTACTCAACTGTTGAGGACAACACTTTTTTGAAGGAGAGGGGCATGTTAGGTCCCTATATTACTAGTGTGGTCCCTTATTTTTGTTAGTGTATCCCCCTTATTATTATTGTTGTACCCCTGTAGCCCCCATATTGTTATTATTATTGTGCTGCATAAAAGCCACTATTTTTATTTTTGTGCCCTTGCATTATTATTGTTAGGTCAGCTAGGATTATATTGTGACCCCATGGACTCCTATATATAGAAAGGAGGTTTTTTCATTTGTATCATTCAAGAATAATTTATGTAATGTAAATGAGGTTTCCCCCTCAAAGTGGATGATTTATAAGGCGTTGATCTCTATTTTATTTTATTTTGGGAGATGGTTTCATAACAAAATTTCCCGTGAAAACCTTTATCGCCTGCAAACCAGAGTTTTGATTGGGGTTGGGTTTAATCCTGTTGTGGTTGAGTTCCTAGAACCTTTCCCAAGGCAAGTTCCACTCCCTACCAGCTCCAAAACAAACCTCTACATATACTATGGTTTTCTTGTTGTTGGGTTTTGGAACTGTAGTTTCCACTGAAGTCATAGCCTCGTTCCAACACCATGCCATATCATTAAATTTCAAACCATGTTCACATGCATCATGACCTCTGGGACCGCCGAGAGTTTTCAATTTTTGGCTAAACTGTGCGGTGCTAAAATATAACACATGATTGGATTATGGTCTAGGGCCAGGGTTAGCCCTGTGCCCCTAGCTTCCCACCATGTGTCGCGTATTGGGTGGACCAAGGGCCAAGGGTTAACCCCGATCTCGACCCAACACCACTTACCATAAAGTTTAAATACGATCCGTCTTCATTGTATAACAAGAAACAAGTGTGGCGGACTGGTGGAACGTTGTGCTGTAAGCTGGTAGGACTATGGATTGATTCTTGTGGAGGAATTTTTTCCTATATAATAAAAATTACACCAATCTCAGGAGGCCACATGGCGGCCACCTATATGCCCATGTGGCCTCACCTAATTCGACCACCTCATAACCCCATATGTTGAAATTTGCAACAAGAAACAATGAAATTGGCAACCAGAGAATACAAAAATTGACCACATAACTGGTGTGGGATTCCAGTCACATATGAGTGATGAATTTAGTTACACATTAATACTAAATTTGGGCATCTAATTTATTTATCCCTTAAATAAATTGGAAAATAAATTGTAATTTCATCTCATAACAATTTCTATGAGTTAACTAAGTCACAAAGGCTGAGTTAGCTCAATAATTTCGAGTTGAGGGTCAAAGGTGAGGCATTTAGAGTGATTCTATTATTTTTGGGGTCTAGTTGTAGTTAATGCATTATTTTAGTGCATATGTAATCAGTTAACTCAAATTAATTGAGTTAAAATCAGTTTAACTAGTTCTAACTGAGCGATGAGGTAGTGAGAGGTCAAGTGAATTAAATTATATTTAACTCACAAGTAGTGATCTATCAGATAATTGGTGATTCACTGTTATTAGTTGCATGCATTTCAATTTTGATGAAAACCCAGTTGAGACAAAGGTTAAAGGGAAGTTAACTATCAATTGTATTATTAGTGAATTGCTCGGGCACAATTATAAAGTCACAAGAAGGCTCATGATGGATTGCACATTCAAGGAAGGTTGATTATCCTATTTAATAGGGATTAATTACCTATGGATTACGTGAGTAATTTTGGGCTTATTAGGGGATGAGAATTGGCTAAGTGTTGGTTAAGTTTTCCTAAGAATTGCTAGTTTGTTTTGAGGAGGATCACAGTGAGACGATCGGTAGAGTGTCAAATTTTCTCGGTGTGAGAAAGCATTGTATTGTTTCATGATTCTTTTACTATGTACAATATATGATAGAGGGGTTTTGAGTAGGTCCTTTCCCCAAGAACATATTGTGTTGTGTGATTGATAATTTCTTCTCTTACTTGCATGTGATTGAGTGATCATGTTTTATATTCCACAAATATAGTGGAAGGATTCAATATCTTGTTTTAATACATTACATGGTAAGATTGAATTCATTGGTATAGAGTTTCTATATAATTTCTACATGGTATCAGAGTGCTAGGAATCATAATAGAAGAGAATAGATTGAGTTTGTCTTAAGTAGGCTTAAATTTACAGATTTATTCTTCAGGATCGAGTAGCAAATCAAGATGTCTTTCAATGGCTTGAGACTTGAATTTGCACTCAAGGGAAATTCAAATTATATTGCATGGAAGGAAATGATGGAGGCAGTGTTGGAGGACAATGGGTTGAAGAAATTCATAGATTTTGATATTCCCAAGCCTGCAATAGCAGATGCCCAACTTCTTGATGCATGACAGAAGAAGGTAGAAAAGGCGAGAAGGATATTGTAAGAGGGATTTTGAGATCATATTTTCTCAAGTATCCATGGGAAGGGAACTCCATATGCTATGTGGAAGACATTGATAGATCTGTTTCAGAATAGTAGTGACAAAAGGAAGCTGGCGCTGAAGGAAAATATCAAAAAGATCAAGAAGGAGGAGGGCGAGATGGTACTAACATACTTGGTGAAGTTCACTCAATGTCGAGATGAGCTTGGTAGTGTTGGTGTGACTGTAGCTGATTATGATTTGGTGAGCCTAGCACTTCTAAGAATTCCCAAGAGTTGGCATAGTTAGAAATACTGTGTGAATGGGAGGGAGAATTTACCAGATTGGTAGGGATTGTGGTCTGACTTGGTAATAGAAGAGATAAGGCAGAGCACCGGATACGGGACCTCCAGGACCAAAAAAGAAGAAGATTGTGCATTGGTTGGAAAAGGAAATAAGGCCAAGGGAAAGAAATCCCAAGGCAAAGAGGGAAAGAGAGAATTTTCCAAGATCATATGTTTTCACTATCACAAGCATGGGCACTATGCTTCGAATTTTCCATAGAAGAAGGAAAACAAGAAGGAGCCTGCACTTACAGCGAGTGAAGCATTGGCTTCATAGTTCGAGCTTGATTTTAATCTCATTGCATGCATGGAAAACACTGTGTTGGAGGCTGGAAAATGACTTCCTCAACATTAGGGATTCCACCTGGTCGGGAGCTTAAACCAACTCTTTTTCCATTGAAAATGGTGGGTCTGACTGGGGATAAAGGGACCAGTTTCTCGTATAAAAAGAGTTTATATAACAAGAGAAATGAAATAAACACTAATGGGGTGATTTATTCTAATGATAACAAAAATTAAAACTAAACTAACTATTTCCCGGTATTCAATTATGATATATGATTAAGGCATATGATTTCACAAGCATGAAATAATATAGATCATGGCATACTTAATGAATATAAGCACATTTAAGAAACTAAACCAAATTAATTGCTTTAGTTGATGAAAAACATTAATCAAATAAAAGATCTCCAAGTATCACATCTAACAACATATCGTTCAATCCATTATATCAATAGTAATAAGAACATATATCACTTCAATGCTTTATCAGAATGAAACTAATAAAAAAGAATAAGTTTGCTATAATCTCAGAAACATAAAACAATCAATACATAGACAATAGTACCCATTGCATCATAGCTTTAGATCTGAAAATATAGCTTCAAAATTAGATAACTTTTGTTCAAACAGTTCTGTCAGTTCCAAAAGGAATCTTCTCAAAATTCTGGTCCCCATTCTAAATGCATGAAAGTGGTTTAAATACTAATTAATATTACAAAAATAGAAGAGAAGTCTTATAATATTACTCTAAACTATAAAACTATAAACTAGGAAAATAAACTGCATAATTTATAATAGTCTATGATTGTTTCCATGATTCATTTTCCAGCTGGTCCCTAAGATGGCATGATTTGATCATGCGTTCGAGCTAGGGGGATGAACTAGTCGCATTCTCATCTGGCCCGCGAATTCTGCATCACTGAGTGTCGGAAGAAGCTGAGCTGTTGCATTTGAGAGGCACCTCAATATTATCAATTGGTTATGAGTCTTTATCAACAAGTATGAGTAAATCTCCATTGTTAACCTTGTCAGATTTTCTATGTCAAGAGCTTTTCTATTTGATTTCTCTTACTAGGATTGTTTTAGGAAACTGATTTATGGCAAAGTGCCTTTTGATGCTTCATGAATCAAATTGGCTTGTAGAAGAGAATATTTTATATATTTAGAGATGATGGAAGATAAATTCTTAGCTCTGATAATAGCTAATTGAACACTCTTCATTTTAATATCCCAATCTCCAAATATTATATCTTTTATCGGTTCTTCAAGATGGGGAAGATCAGACGCTCTACCCTGTGCAATATATTTCCAATCAATATATTTTGACACTCTGTAATCATTTTATTCATAATAAGTTCTCAGATTGGAAATCTGAGTAACTAAATAATCACTGGTTTTGAATTTATCTTGAATCTGATTGTACTTCTGATATAAAAATGCATGTTGTGTTTCCAGTAATGCTTCTAACTCATTTTCTTCCTTCTTTACTTCATTGGTTATCGGATTCTCTTTGAGCTTTTTAATCTTCTGTTGCATTTGATGAATTACTTGATCTTTTTCTTTAATTTCATTTTCCAGTTTGAGTTTGAGACCTTCAAACTGTTGATGTAGATCATTAATGCTTGTCTGAAGCTCCTGCTCAATTCTTTGCTTTTCATTAGAGAAAACTTGCTCTAGTTGAGCAATTTTCTGGTCCTTTTCTAAAATCAATGATTCAACATTGGCTGCCTTGTCAATTTTTTCATTTGCATAAGCACCTACAAATTGAGATAATCTATTAAGCTCTTTGCATGGAGATGATTGAGTTCCTTTCCAAAAGACTCACATTAACGTAGAATCCATAAGCAGTTCAAGAGATTCTTCTATCTTTCGATTCTTCTTTGACTTGGTCAAGACAGTTTTGTGCTTCGGGCTATAAAACACGTCCAGCGGTGTTATCTCTTCAAATTTCAAGACTATTTCAGTAGTTGGAAATGTCAGAATTATTTCCATATCTTGGGCCAGTGTTTCCTTTGTATCATTGCTTTCTTGAATTTGGTTTTGCTCAAGAATAATTTTGGAAACCTCTGCAGTGAATGAAGTTTCTCTAATTTCTTCTTGATTCTTGGAGTTATCTATATCAGTAGAGACATGTTGCATACTTGATTCTCCTATATGATTCATGGAACTTGTAGTGCCTACTGTAGGCATGGTTTCTGACTAAATGACATTTTGAATGGCAGGGGTATTAGTTTCTGACAGTGCTTTCTCAAATTCTTCCCAATTTTGGATGAATCTATCATCATGTTGAACATTAACAATTTATTCTTCTTGAACTGGTACTAGTACTTGAGTAGCTATTGCAAATATAATATGTTCTACCTTCAGCTTTGGTTTGTGAAACAAATAATTTGGTAAATGAACATTCTCTGTTCCAGATACACTTTGAATCTTTGTGAATCTTCTCGACTAAGAATTTCATCTGCTTTATGCTGAACTATAGAAAATTCATGAATTGATTCAAGCATATCATCAAATATCTCAGGCTCGCTTGAATATGCTCTCAGCTTGACTGAATTCATTATCTCTCTAGCAATACCATAAGTATCATAACTTCTATTAGGCAACACTGGAAATTTAAAATTTTTTGATCGTCAATTTCAAGACACGCATGCTTAAAATTTTCTAGGGCATACGAACCAGAGGAAAAAGGAAAAGTTGGCCAAATGGTCTTCTTGGCATCTTTCAGGGTTTTGTTTAAACCATGACAAATTGTTTGATAAGAGATTTATTTGGCTAACAATTTATCTGGTATATATAAGGGTAGGACATGAGGATTGACATAACTTCCAAAAATACGGATGTATGTAAAATTCTCTTCATCGAACCACATACCTACAAACTTGAGACTCTTATTGGCTTCGGGAGTGACTCTAGTGATTTTTATTTTGAAAATGGCTTGGAAGACCCGAAGCATTATATCATTGCATATTTTAAACATGTGAGAATGATATTTTTACTCCCATAAGAAATCTAACTCTACAAAAATAGGGGTTTCGGCTTCTCTCATCCATTTCCACCCTAATGATGAAAATTCAAAGGAAAAACACACTGCATCTAAGATATAGGAGCTCATATAAAAAGAAGAGACTACATGGGGTGGGGAATTTATGTTATCTCTATAGGTCATAATAAATATGATAAAATTATAAGAAAGAATGATAACACAATCTAGAATATAACCATCAAAGGAATTGGAATAATTGAAGCACAACAACAAAAGTCTTCAAGCAGATCATGATGCATTGAAGGCACTCCTACAGGAAGAGAAGGAGGAGAAGCAACAATTGTAGCTTTAGCTACAAGCCGCGACAGAGGCCTTGGACGAAGTGAAGCACAATGAACACCCAAAGAATCCCTCTTCACCTATTTCCAAATCAACCACTAAGGTAAACAGTGTTGATTTCTCTTCAGTTTCATCTTCACATGATATCATTTCTGTTGGAAGTTTGGAGGTACCCATTACAAGAACTAACATGAGACTCGTTACCAGGATGGGGTACAAAGGAGGAGGAATTGGATTTCATGGCCAAGGCATAACCCATCCATTGGAGGTTGTGCAAAGACCTCACTACACAAGTTTGGGATACACTGAAGAAGGTTGTTCAAAGGACATCAAAGGAAAACAAACATTATTCAACTCACCAGGGAAGAGGATTGATGGGAAAACTTCACCATCATCCCATAGAAATGCACGTTGCAATGAAAGAGCCGAGGCAATATCTCATCACCATGATCACACTAGAGACCATGACCAGAGAAGTTATAACAGGTCTCACTATTCCATAGTGCATTTTTATTATAATAATGTTGATAATCATGGTCGTAAATCATGGCATCGAAAAACATGTCATTTTTGTGGTTTACATAACCATGTGTTTGCTGAGTTTTGGGAAAGAATGGAAACACAAAGGAGGATGAGGCATGGAAATCCTTCTCCACAACATAAAAAAAACTTGTTAAGCAGGTCTGGAGGAAGAAGAACTTTTGCAGCCAGTGCAACCAAAGTGGTCATCAAAGATCCACGTGTTCGAGGCTCCATCTAGAGCATCACCTTAAGGACAAAGCGTATGTGCATGAACTAGTCGAAACATTTTCTCGACAAACAAAAGTGCCACAGGGAGATGACCTGTTTTCTTTGATAAGTGAGAGATGGTTTTTCTAGATGCGGTAGTGTGTCATGGTCGTGTTTGTAAATCATATGTTGCATTTTTTTCATGTAAAAGTGATGATGTGTTTTTCCATCACTTATGAAGCAACTATGATATTTTGGCCTTTTTTTATAAGTCGTGACACATTTATTTCATGTAAAAGTGTTGATATGTTTGCCATCACTTCGAAAATGCGAAAATGATGTTTTTGTCTTGTAATGATAGCTGGGGTGTGATTTCCATTTTCATGTAAGCTTGACGACCGAGTATTTATAAAATTTTGGCAAGTATGGAAATGTTTGGGTCATAGTTGGTCATATTTGAGCAAGTAATTTGTAGGAGATTGTACTACAGGTTTGCAGAGGATGCAGGTGTTGGCTCATCGCTTAAGGCTCCGAAGAACAAAGGTGAAGGAGATGGAAAGGTGACCTTTTTCAGGAGACTTGTGGTGCAGATATTTTACACAGTAGTTGCAGGTTATTTTTGATGATTTTGGAGGACTGAAAGCTCCTTAGTGGGGAGGATTGATCCAGGTGGCTCTAGAGACACACACATGACAAAGAGGGCTTATGGAAGCTCAAAAATCAAAGTGTTCGGATTTTTTTTGAACTAGGTCTAGAGCGAAGATCTCGTCGTCTTGATTGCAACGGTGCAAACAGTTTGTCAAACTAAGCTCGTATTCGAAAGTTAGAAGTAGTAAAAGTTTTGGGTTGACTTGGATGACTTGGAAAGTTAAGGGAGAAACAATTTGGAAGAAACCCAACCACTCGATTCCGGCCAACTTTAGAAAGATTCCGAGAAAATTTGTGGCCTCTTTAAATGTCTCCTATGGTCAAATTCGAGAATTTGAAAAATGAATAGTTTGTTTTTAAACAAAAAATAATTAAAAAAAGGGTGTCGTGTGCCACCACTCCCACCACCCCACCCATGACATTATATAGAACCAAAAAATTAAATTAGAATGGGCCGGCGGGCCATGACCCCCATCAGACCCCACATCACCATCGTATTAAACATAAAAAAAATGTCGTGGGGTGGTTGACGGTCAACCCTGCCACCCCAACCACCATTAAATATATTAGATATATGATAGCCAAAGCTGGCAGGAGTTGAACCCGCGGCCAGCCCCACCAGCCCTGCCCACGCGGCAGTTCCTCCACACAATGGATCCCACGACATTACAACGAACCAACACATAACCGTATCATATATATGATATGTTTAAAACAATATCCCATCATCCTTTTATGCCACTGCTGGTTGGTTGGGTGGGACGCCCAAGGCAGACTTGACCCATACCAGAATTTAAAAACGTGCCAAAATTTATATGCATGTGGAACTTTAGGGAGGCAAGATTTGATTCCCCGACCTCCATTAACAAATTCCTAATTTTTACCAACTGCACCAACTGCATACGTTGGTTAATCTGTCCAACATTTTCCATTTAAACTCAACATTTGGACAGTGTGCTAAGGCTAGATGCAGTAGACCTGAGCATGAATTTCAAGGCATAGGAGGAAGGTTTGAGCACGTAGTTTGAGATAGATTCCTCTTTGATGCCACGTGAATCTTTTGATCTCAAGGAGGTAAAATTTTTAGAATGTATAAAAATTTATATGTATTTTAATTAGAATTTCGCAAGGAACGCAATGGTGTGCCTAGATTTTCCTTTTGAGCAACGGATTTGCAGATTCCCTGTGGAGGAGAATCTTGAGGAATCTTGAGGGAATATTTCAGATTCCATGAAGGCCGAAATTCACCAGTGTCAAAATGAGTTTAACTTTATACTCGTTCTTCTACAAATTTCAAAAGGATCTCAATGGTGAGATCAGATTCCTATTTTGAGTTGCATATTTCCAGATTCCTTATGGAGCAACATCTTTCAAGAATCTAGGGGGAATCTAAAAGATTCCCTAAGGCCCAAATTTTCACTTTGTCATAATTCAGCAAATTGACAGTCAATCCTACACCTCTCGGTGACATGAGTTCAGCGGTGCAGTTAGATTTTCTATCTGAGCCTTATATCTTTTGGCCACTTTTCAAAGTGGAGTTACAAGTGTCAGCATTCCATGTGTGAGCAGTCATTTTCAGGATATTCGATGGCACGAGATTTATGGTACAACCAAATCCAACAATTTATCATCCTTGTCTTCAGATAGCTCCAAGATGTGAGGTTGCTGTAGGGTAAAATGCTTGGGTTGTTGGTTATCGTATATCCCTCTCAGGGCTTTTTGGTGCCCGAGGCAGACAGTAAGATTAGCTATATAGTTCCCAAAGATGACATATACATGTTCATATTAACTTAAAACAACTTGATAAAATGAGATACAAAATTACCTCTTTAATGATCTTAGAGTCCCTTGGAGAGCACTAGGCAGCAAAGCAGGAGTTCTTCTTCAACGGCTCCAAATCTTGGTCCTGCAATCAATAAAAGCACCCGTGTAATTTCTAACATAACATATATCCTATCAATTAAGCCAATATATAATAAACATTTAAAATATGCACATCTAAGCCATTCATCTCATGCTATATAAGTGACTAAAAAATAATGACGATATCGACGCATAGAATGGACAAAACAGATACAGTTCTATTGATTTATAAAAAGGAGGATTACAACCGTCAGTTGCACCAAGCCCTCCTCAGCCTTCCAATCTCTCTATCTCTCAAAGTGGTGATGTCTTGATCAAGAATTTCTCCATGAACCTCTTTGACCTTTTACCTTCACACCACAAAAATAATCAGCTGTGTTATAACGCTCATGTGTTGTTATAGAGAGGCGTTACCTTGGCAGAAATAGGTTTAATTTAGGTCTTTGTATTCCTTCCATATTTGTCTTCTCATCTGAGCTGATGAGGAGGTATTTTGACATGTAATAGATGCCCCCTAAAGTGTGAGGTCAGAGACGAAGACGATGGCCGAAATACTTTACAATGTGTGTAGTAGAGATAAAGAGATTGAAAGACTGAGGAAAACCTGAAGCAACAACATATGTTAGAAAATATAGTATCTGCCTTGAGTCGGGCATTCCCATGCTCAGTAGCTTAAACAACATGATTTCTCTAGAATATAGATATGAAGAATCTGTCCACCGATAAGCACAATGTGGAAGTGTCTTTCATAGTAGGATCAGGCTAAAGAAGCTGTCTCCATAAAAAATATCGCAACTTGGGGAAGGGAACACAAATTTAATGATGTAACCTTTGCCCCAAGGTCTTGATCTCCTATTCACTTAACTGCATATTCCTCAACATGTGAATGAAGGAGCTATCATCGAACATGTGAGAAATCATTTGATTACCAGTCGATAATGAAAACCGTTAACAGACATGAAGGTGGTCACCGATAATGATGATGGTCCCTAAGATGCACAATAAAATCTAACGAGTGTGAATAAAATGAGTTGAAGTCGAACACTCGTATAATCATTCGACTAGGAGCCAATGATGCGGACCCCTGATCAAACACAAGACTACCTGCCACTGATGTCTGCAAGTATCCAGGTACTGATGGGTTTCTGGATCAACTTCCTAGATAAGATGTTGAAGTCGATAGGAAGAGATTTTTTGAAAGGTAGGCATTGAGGCGTCCTACATTAGTCAACATGAAACAGAAACCAACTGATTTTTTTTATGATTGAGATAATGAAGATTAAATGGAGATGTCGGACGACAAATAATTTCTAGCATAATGAGCAGTTTGGTTGATAACAGGAGCAGTAGATAGCAAGATCTGCTTGAACAATAGAAGGCACTGTAGCAGGGTACTAGGCAGCTGAAGCTTGATGAACACCAAAGAGTGTGCTATGATTTTACCGGTGTAGGGACACTAGGAGATGAAGGCTAATACTCATAGATGGTAGGGTTCGGCTAACTGCGAAAGAGTTTTCTAGGAAGTGCCATGTTCAAGAATTTTGCTGCAAAATCGACCTTTCTGAAATGTAACAGAGGTAGTATCCATTTTTTCCAAATTTTTCCTCGTTTGATTAAGTTTAATGAGTCCAGACGAGTAAACTCGGTGAATTTTTCATATTTAGAGAGTCTGAAAAATATCATAAAAGACAACTCTGCACCCCGTCTGATTAGGTTTAATGAGTCTAGACGAGTAAGCTCAGTGAATTTTTCATATTTAGAGAGTCTGAAAAATATCGTAAAAGATGACTCCTTTGGGGTACCTTTGTCATGTCTTGATAACCGGGCACGACAAAGGTAGAATAGTAAGCCCGAAACAGTTCATTTTCCGTAAGTTAGTCCATCGAAGCCGGAAAAGTGAGAAATCTATGTTCGATGGACGTCTACCTCATTTTGTTATGAGTACGAGGAGACGGAGTAAAATCAGTACTCTTTGTGAAATTTTAACAAGTCCAACAAAGAAAAACTCGGTGCCCTCCGTGTAATTTTAACGAGTCACGCGGAGAAAACTCGATTACCTTTTCAGTTTAAAGAGCTTTGAAAAAGAGAAAAAGAATGGCTCCTTACTCTCTGCGTGGTAGTTTAACGAGCCCGACAAAGTCAACTCGGGGTTTTTTTAGTTTTATGAGCAAGAAAAAGATTCCTAAAAATAACTCTTAGTGTTTCTTCATAGTTTTAACGAGTATGAAGAAGAGAACTCTAGGTTTTTCAGATTAATGAGCAAGAAAAAGACCATACAAAAAGAACGCTCGATATCAACTTCGTATAAGTTTAACGAGTCCGAAGGAGGGAACTCGAGCTTTTTCAGATTAAAAAGCAAGAAAATACCGTAAAAAGAATGCTAGATTAAACATGAGTATGTCTACACATAAATCTTGATCACTCATCAGAACATCAGTACCAAATCTCAAGAGTTGCGACACATGCGCAACAAGAATTCATGACTTTTTTCGACTAGCGTAAGAGAGTCATGCCCCAAAAATGGCTATAAGAAGGTTGGAAGGCCTTCATTTTCACTATGCTGAGTGCTGTGAAGAATCTCTGGGGTGAAAAGGGGTGAAATATTCAGCTGACAATTACGGTCAATTCGGGCAACGGTTTTCCTTCCCATGAGATCCAGGTAAGAGCTAGAACCTCCTGCTATCATTTAATTGTCTTTTGAATGTTTATGCAATTTTATTTTATTTATTTATTTTTTTTTTTTTTTGAAATAGGGTGAAAATTATGTTTTGACATGAAGCTTTTGTTTGCTAGACACAGATGTGGCACCTGTCCGACTAGTTGGGGCCCCTCGCTATGCACGGCGAGGACTGCAGCTACCCGGGGCTGGCACACCAGCAGAGGATGTAGAAGTCGCCGAGGATGATGATGTCTAGGTTTTACATGAACTCTCCAGAAACTTGGAGGGACTGAGTATGGGTATACCACCCCTTCCTATGCGGGAGGTTCCAAATCGTCTGCAACGACATACCGTAGGTGTGCCGGAGAGATACCTGGTGCCTCTAAGGAGGATAGCCAGAGTATTTGTATGCTACCATGATCATCAGGCCTAGCTGGCGGAGTCGATGTATTAGTGTCCGAGCGTGGCTTAGTATAGCCAAACTTTTGTAAAACACCCAAGTTTTGGAAGATTTTTTGATGTTACTATTGTACTGGACATGAGATATATATATATATATATATACATACATACATACATATATATATATATATATATATATATATATATATATATATACCTACCTTTTGGTGATTTTGTGTTTTTAAATTTTTTATGTATTTTTAATGGGATAAAAATATATATACTCATGAGTAAATATTTTATAGTAAATGTGACAAATGCCAATCTAACACATAATTTGCCAAAGAATCGGCTAATGCATTAAATTCTCTAGGAACGTGCTCAAATGTAATTGTTTGAAAATGACATTCTAAAAGTCTCACCCTTAAAAAATAACGTAACAACACAGGATGGTGGACACGATAATGATTGTTTAACTACATAATGATGAGTTGGGGATCTAACCTGACCACTAAATTGGAGATGTCACAAGATGTTGCTTCCATGAGGAGTTGGATCACTGACATGTACTCAGCAACATTATTGGTGGCGTTACCCAGGAAGATTCCCTTAGAACCGAGAAGGTCCGACTCTGGAGTGTAGAGAACTCAAGCAACTGAAGCAATGTGTCTAGTGTGACGACTAGCACCATCCGCATATCCAACGTATGATAAGGGGAGTGACGGCATCTGTGTGAAAGAAAAATATTATACATGAGAAAAACACCTTGAAAACAAAAAAACAATCCAGAAGCATCAAAACAATAGGCAAAACTTATATACATAAAATTACAAAGCATATGCCTAGTGCGAAACTAGGCAAAATACTTCTTTAGATAGAGCCCGTTGCGGGGCTCCGCGAGTATTACAGTCCTAAAGTTCATAAGCCCCTTTTGAGAGGACTTTAGTGACGATGTAAGGACCAAGCCATAATGGTTGGAGTGTTCCTGCCCCCAAGATGTCATGTTTCTGATCATAAAGTAGAACAATATCGCCCTCTTGGAAAGAACGAGGCTTGACAGATTTGTCGTATTGAGCTTTGACTCAGTGCTGGTGAGCTTCGAGTGCTAGTGTAGCATCTCGATGAGTTTCGTCCAAATGATAGAGTGAGAGCAAGTGCTCTTCAGTGGCGGTGGTGCCAGGCAGGAGTTCAACGGCGAGTTTGAGTGATGGGATTTCGCACTCGATTGGAAGTACCGCCTCTAGGCCGAATGCAAGTTGGAAAGGCGTGAAACCTATGGCAGTTTTGACTGACGTTCGGTATGCCCATAATGAAGAATACAAATTCCAATGCTGTGTGGTTTTATGATTTCCGACCAATCGACGAATCATGGTTTTGAGGACGCCATTTACGGCTTCAACTTGGCCATTAGCTAGAGGATAATAAGAAGAATATTGATCTTGACAGAAACCTAGCATGGATGTTAATTTGGTCATCATATGATTCTGAAAGTGGGATCCATGATCTGTGAAAATCGATAGGGTTACTCCGAACTGACAGATTACCTGATTGAACAGGAAGAGAGCGGCAGTTTCGCCATCGGCCTTGAAAGTGGGAATGGCTTCTGCCCATTTTGTAAAATAGTCGACCGCAACGACGATGTAGTTATGTCCATTTTCCGAAGTGGGATTGCAGGTGACGAAGTCAATTCCCCATTTAATGAAAGGACCAATGGAGATAACCGGATGAAGGGGGGTAGGATGAGCGTGCATTTTCTTTGTGAAAATTTTACATGGATGGCACTTCTAGACCGTTGCAATGCAGTCTTTAAACAAAGTGGGCCAATAGTAACCCGCGCGTAAGATTTTTTGGGCAGTAGCTATGCCCAAAAGATGACCACCGCATGCCCCTATGTGGCAGTCATTCAAAACGCGTTCTGCCTCATTGAAAGTGAGAGAACGTCAGAGAATAGTATCAACCCCACGATGATATAATGTATCGTTTAGCACGAGGTAGTGCTTTTCTTGGTGACAGATACGATGATGGTCGTCAGATGTGAGAGTTGGGCGGAAGCGTTGGGTTTGTAGGTAGACAAAAATTTCTCCATACCATGGGTCCGAAGAATCGACCAAGTATACAGATTCATCAGGAAATGGATCATGAGCTACTTCTGCTAGATCGATTCTGGGAAGGTTCGATAATAATTCGGCGAAGACGAGGGATTTCTTTGCTTTGGCAGCTGTGAAAACCAAATCAAATTGTTGGAGGATGATGATCCATTTGGAATATTTTCCTCCAATAATTTGTCTAGACAAGATATGTCGCATGGGGTTCTCCAAAGAAATAACCGTAGTCTGTTGCACCAATATATAATGTCGGAGTCGGGTGACGGTGAAAAATACCGCCAGAGAAATTTTCTCCACATGTGAATAACGTAATTCTGGTCCGATTAGACCTTTGGACAAATAGTATATCACATGTTCACTGTCGTCACTGTGAACTTGAACTAGAACCATTCCAAGTGAGGATGGTGAGGCTGCCAGATAGAGGAGAAAGTCGCGTGAGTAGTCGGGGGCACTAAGGAGTGGGGCTGAAACAAGTGCATGTTTTAAAGCATCAAATGACCGTTGAGCTTGGTCATCCCGCAATTATAGTGTTCCTTTCTTCAATAATCGCATAAATCCTTTCGTCATCTCGACATAGTTAACGATGAATCGACGTAAAAAATTTTCCTTCCCTTGCAAACGTTGGAGTTGAAGGATGGATTGTGGTGTTGGAAATTCAACAATTGCCTTAACCTTATCGAGATCAACCCTAATCCTGTGCTTGGAGACAATGAAACCTAACAGACATCTGGACTCGACCATAAATACGCACTTATGAGGATTCAAACTTATATTGTAGAATCTACACCTAGCAAAAATTTCTTTCAGATGAGCGAGGTGATCAGGTTGTTTCTTGGAATGGGCCGGAACGTCATCCAAGTAATCCTGTACAATATGTCGAATTTCATGAAAAGTGTAGTCCATAGCCCGCTGAAAAGTTGCTCCAACATTCTTTAGACCGAATGGGAGTTTACGATACGCAAATGTGCCCCTAGTACAGATGAAGGCAGTTTTATGCTGGTCGTCTTTTTTAATTGCAATCTGGTTATAGCCCGAGAATCCATCCATGAAGGAAAAAGATTCGCATCCGGCACAATTGTCGAGAATCTGATCTATGAACGATGTAGGATAATTGTCTTTGGGACAAGCGGCGTTCAGATCATGATAGTCAACACAAACTCGAATGGTGCCTTGTTTTTTATCAACGGGAACCAGATTGGAAAACCATTCCGTCAAAGGAACGTGATAGATGAAACTAGCGTTTAAAAGTTTCTCTACCTCAAGTTTGATGGCGGCTGCTTTGCACGGGTGGATAGGTCTGAGTCGTTGCCGAATTGGTTTAGCATTGTCATAAATCTTGATTTCGTGCTCGACGATAGACGGGTCTATGCCGGGCATTTCGTCATAAGACCAAGAAAACACATCATGGAATTCCTTGAAAAGGGATGTGAAGCGTGCAATTTCCTCTGGATTGCAATCGGCTCCAATCTAAATATTTTCCACGATACCCGCTTTAACTGAGATATCAATGAGCATTGTCTTAGAAATATTACCCATGTTCCCTTCTAAATCGATAGTTTGAACAGTCGTGTAAGCAAAGGGAACCATCTTAGGTGGGTCAAAAGATGGGATTTCAGTTTTTATCGCGTCCGAGTCAATCATCGAAGCGCGATGGTGAAACTCTTCCCAAGGTCATTCTTCTAAAGACATGATCTCTTGAATAGCTTCGTCTATAGGCCAGACTTAATTGAGGAGATCCTTAGAGAGAACTGTGATGGGAGGGAGGTTTGTACCTTTGGTTGAAACCATAGTAGTGGAGGGTTTAGATGCGATTTGGATGGCTTGGTAAGCCAACTCAGCTGGTGAGAGAGGCATCTGATTTCCATAGGAATCAATGCATGAAGGTGCCGGGATGATCCATGGGTCGATAGAGGCATCGAAAGTGGTGGATATAATTGCAACCATGTTTGGGATCTGCAGTGGCGGGAGAGGAAAACAACCCAGTAGGGAAGATGCCTTCAGAAGACCGGTACCGATACTGACATAAGAGTTAGGAAAGCCTCCTATTAGGGGTACAGTGCTACTTGGTAACGTGGCATAATCAGGGGTGCAGAAGGATAGCTGATCCACCGTGAATATTTTCCCATCCAATGGAAATAGGATGAGTCGAAAGACTGAAGACACAATGGCGGTCATGGCATAAGACCAACTGCGACCAAGCAATATATTATAGTCGAGATGGCGTTCTACGAATTCAACGTCCACATTTACCATTTTCCCACTCAGAGTGATGGGAAAGCTAGCAAGGTAACCTTTTGGGAGGAATGTGTGGCCATCGAAAGCTTTGAGGGAATTCGACGGCGGTGTTAAGGTGGGAGAACCTAAATTGAGCCAGCAAGCTTGTGACATAACGCAGGTCGAAGCACCTTCGTCTATGACAGTGCAATGGATTGGTCTCCCTTTCGACACAACCTGCACCTGAAATGTGAGTTGGTTCGAAAGGAGAGGTTTAGACTTTTCCATATCAAAGATAGCTAGCATGGAATCCTGGGGGTCTATTCCACCAATGGCCGAAAGCAAGGCTTTCCTTTGTGCTGGACAGGTTTGTAATACTTCTAGAGCAGACATAGTTGATGGTGCCTGCGCCAAATCTTCTAAAATGTTGTAGTTTTGGGCTACACGTGCAGAGGTGTTATGAGTCGTGCGTTGAAGTGTCCCTTTGGGGGGATGAATCATGGGGTCAGCAGTAGGCCGTTCGATATGAAAATCATTGGGCGGCGGTGGATTTGAACTAGTACTAGGTCCTTGAGCATCTATGGTAGGACTTCCATAAAGCTTGGCTCGAGTTTGAAGTTCAACACTCTCAATGCCATAAATGGCAGATGGTCCTTCGCCAGAAGGATATGAACCACCATTGCCCTGTTGATGGGGTTGTGGCGGATCGTCAACCATGTGTTGATGTTGCTGCTGTTGATTAGGGAAAGGATTATGAAGAATGACAAGTGTTCACCCATAATCCTTGTTGGCAATAAAATTGGTGCATTTCTGCAGCCGAGGACATTTGTAGGTCAAATGGTCCTCCGCATAGATCTTGCAAGGAAATTTCATGGGTTTATCCTTCCCTTTGTCATTTTTGGCAGCGTTTTTGATTAGGGTTATTCTGATTATCTGACTGCTCTTCCAAAGAAGATGTCTTTTTCTTGTTCTTCTTATTTTTCTTGCTAGGTTTTTGTGAGATTTGTACAGAATTTACTTCAGCGGTGGGAAGAGTATTCATTTGGTGAGGGGCGGTGGCAGCCAAAGATGGCTGGGAGGCTTGCCATCGAGACTATTTTGTGGCTACGCCAGAGATCATGCCAACGAGACCGTGGGCATGAGCTCCGGTTTTCTGAGTAGTTGGAGGATTTGGGTTACCAGGGGCATTGGGGAGCAAATAATATAGCATGCCATATTGTGAATAGATTAAATCTAAATGCTGGGCACGATGAATGCATTGATCTTCTGTAACAGCACCGGAAAGGCCAATTTCTTTAGAGATGTGGGGTAAGAGAGACTTGCAAAACCAATTGGCTAAGAGATGATCCGGAATTGGTGCTTTGACCAGCCTCCTCCTACGTCTCCATTCATGAATGTGATCGGAGATGTGGTTGGCGGTGTCTTGGCGCAACGAGGTTAACAGTTCCGTTCTGGTTTCAAATCTAATTGGTAATTGGAAGTTCTTTAGAAACTCCGTCACTAAAGCACCAAACGTATTGATGGCGGCGCATGGCAATTCAATGTACCACTTGGCAGCATTTCCTGTAAGCGTGCGGGGAAACAGTTGAAGCCAAACACTATCATCCACCATGGAATTGGATATAGACCATAGATGAAAGGTAGTGATGTGTGCGGCTGGGTCGTCCCCTTGTTTCCCATCGAACTTCGGGATGTCAGAAGGAATCTTATGCGGTATTGGAGGCCAAAGCGGGTTGTGATTGATGGGATCGTTAGTCAGTTTATGGATATTGGTGATGTCCAAAGCTGCCAAAAATGGCAATTGTGGATTTTCCCCCGAATCTAACCAAGGCAGTATGGGCTGACTACTTAGACCACAAGGTCCACCCATCAATGTGTTACCAGGAGGATAAGTAGGACTTTGATAAAAATTTCCTATAGGTGGAGGAGTAGGGACATACGGTTGCTATCCATAGGGCATATTGTATTGCGGGGCGAACGATTGGTTGCCCACAGTATAAAAGTGCCCTTCCATTCTAGATGGAGCTTAGGGTTGGTTAGTCCAAATGGATGCAATAGAGTTTCTCGGAGGCATGCTACTACTTGCATAGTTTGAAAACGGCATAGACCCTACACCTATATTTGAACCACTTAAGGGAATAGTATTGACAATAGGTTGTCCCATTTGTCCTAAGGATTGCAGAGGAAGTGAAATGTTCCCTGCTACCTGTGTGCTGGTGACACTACCCCCTGGTATAGTGGCCAAGGATTTTGAACTCAGAAGAGGGTTCCAACCGAAAGGGCTGCTAAAAGGCACCGAAGTAGTCATACTCGTGGGAGGAGCAACCGTGGGTCCCAACGTGGCCATGGTAGGAGTAGATCCCGAAGGATTCGGTGAGCTACTGACAATTGTGATGACCGTCGGGTTGGGATTAGGTATATGTTGACTACTGGGGTTACCGCGTAATGGCATAGAACTGACCACCGGCGAGGAGGATGGTGGCGAACCTGTGATGGTTGCCATTGGCATTGACCCTGTGGATGCTGGTGGTGAAACGAATGTTTGTGCGGCCGAAGACATATCTTGGCGTTGTGGAATCTCAACTATCACAGGCCCTAACGGATCAGTGAGTGGAGGATTGTAATTAGGTACAACCCCTTCCGTGAAAGGTTCCTCCAGAAATTCCGTATGATATGAGGCTATGTGAAAATCAAGATTAGTCAGTGGAGACTGCTCTTCCGCAGAAGGCACGGGTTCACCAAGGTTCAGTTCTTCCTCAATAGTTAGAGGAGGTAGACCTTGCTGTCGTCGAGACTGATGGCGTAGGTCGGAGGACGCCATGGTGACCTATTTATTTTTAACAAATTTTAATTGTGATGTATTATAAAGTCTCAATGATAGTAACCACACACCTAAAAAAGAAAAAAGGACTCTCTAAAATCAATCAGCAAGCAGCCAGAATAGGGTGCCCTGTCTGAGAATTACCATTTGCTGGTGATGAAATCCAGTATCACAATAGTATACAGAGAGGGTTGGTGGAAAGTACAATTACGGTCACTCTAGAGCTTCGCCCGAACCTCAGACGATAGGTGTAAGCACTCTCATGGAGACGAGTACCCTCCTAAAGACCGAAGACAGAGTGGGTCTGTTTGTTTCAGGTACCAGGACAGGCCGTCCCAGTCACCTTGTGTAAGTCCCTAAAAATTATGGCCACTAAAGATACCTCAGATCACAGACATCATCAGGGGGGTCTACGTTCAAGGATAATGTGCTATATGGGTAGAATACCTAGATCCCAGATCTAGTTTCAACATCCCCAAAGGGAACCCCAATATATAACACACCCACCAGATGCAGTCGAAGGCGGGCTACCTTCTTGTGCACCCAAGTGTTGTCTTGCGCTGAGCTCTAGTAAAGGAACGGTCCTGATAATATGAGTGCAGTAGGATTTCGCTCGTTAATGACTCTAGTTTCAAGTTTTGAGATATTGGGTGATTTTCTCACTTTCCTAACCCAAGATCCTAGCTTGAACTACTGTTTGTGTGATCTCAAAAAAGAGTAATGTGATTGATTTTATTATCACTTGATTACTATTCTTGCGGAGGGGGAGTGGACGTATGAAATGTAATGAGACTCTGACTCAAGAAACCATGCAAAATATGTTCTAAATATTCAATTCGATGAAGATTATTTCTACAAGGAGAGGTTCCTTTTCAACATCCATGCACTAACATTCAAATAACACAGTTCAACTTTAAAGATTCAGACTTCTATATACCTCTTCTTAACAGTCTATGAACTGAAAATTTCAGAATAAACTCAGCTAGATGCAGAAAAATAAAAAAAAAATTCTTCTTTAAAAAGTAAATGTTTTTGACACTAACTTTTCAAACAAGAGTAAACAAACAGAAATGCCAGCTTAGTAGACAAGCACAGGGATTCAGTCAAGGAGAGATACTGATGGCCAAAAAACTCTGCAACTAAAACATAATCACAGTAGTGAACAACAAGTTTTGGTTGAGTAACACACTCTCTCTGAGTAAAGACAACGTTAATCTAGAGACTAACACACTGTATTTAAGCAGAGGCAGCGTTATAATGCACTGGAAAACCTACAGAGGTAGTGTTAGCTAGGGTAAAGTTTTTCAGATGGTCCAACAGAAATAGGATTGAACTCTGCAAGATTTTGAAATGTCTACTGAGCATAAAAACTGGTCGGAAGGGTCTGTGAACAGAGGAAAGAAGAAAGGAGGGAAGAAATAGTCCGAAAAATATGGGGAAACTCCCCAGCAGAGTCGCCAATTCTGCTGTAGGGTAAAATGCTTGGGTTGTTGGTTATCGTATATCCCTCTTGGGGCTTTCCGGTGCTCGAGGAAGACAGTAAGATTAGCTATATAGTTCACAAAGACGACATATACATGTTCATATTAACTTAAAACAACTTGATAGAATGAGATACAAAATTACCTCTTTAATGATCTTGGAGTCCCTTGGAGAGCACTAGGCAGCGAAGCAGGAGTTCTTCTTCACCGGCTCCAAATCTTGGTCCTGCAATCAATCAAAGCACCAATGTAATTTCTAACATAACATATATCCTATCAATTAAGCCAATATATAATAAACATTTAAAATATGCACATCTAAGCCATTCATCTCATGCTATATAAGTGATTAAACAATAATGACGATATCGACGAATAGAATGGACAAAACATATACAGTTCTATTGATTTATAAAAAGGAGGATTACAATCGTCGGTTGCACCAAGCCCTCCTCAGCCTTCCAATATCTCTATCTCTCAAAGTGGTGATGTCTTGATAAACAAGTTCTCCATGAACCTCTTTGATCTTTGACCTTCACACCACAACAATTATCTCTACTTCACAAGTATGCAAAACTTTAGCAATCCTTTGACCTTGAACAAAGAGCCTTCAACTCCATTTTATAGGAGATGGAGAGAGCAATCATTGCCCTTCTCATTCCACCAGTTCTGAATAGAAAAAACCAAGATGTTTCTCCAACCTACATGCTTTTGCCTTCTTTGAGAGTTCAGTTGTTTATGGCAATGCCCAATAAGAGATCAGTGCTTTGCAGTTTCCTTTTTGTACTGACTCTCTTGTGAGAAAAAGCTGGAGATTCAAATCATTATCCGCGGGTTTTTCCCATTTCAAACTTAAAACACGGGTAACGCTACCCTCTAGTGTAAACAGAGCATTTCCCTAGCCACTAATGTGGCCCATTCACTGATCATCTACGTTATAACGCTCTTGTGTTGTTATAGAGAGGCATTACCTTGGCAGAAATAGGTTTAATTTAGGTCTTTGTATTCCTTCCATATTTGTCTTCTCCTCTAAGCTGATGAGGAGGTATTTTGACCTATAACAGAGGTATATGCATTGTGTTCATGTACTTCTTTGTCTCATTGCTATGAGATGCATTTTTCTGTATATATCCCTGTTGATGTTTGATGTGGGATCTTGTTTTTGTTCTTGATATGAGATGTAATTTCTATCATGGATTAGTATTATTTTTGAGATACCTTTGCTTCCATGTTTTCAGGATACTCATTGTCACATGTATTTTTTATTGAGATCCCTTTGTTTCCATGCTGGAGAGATACTCATAGTCATTATGTGTGAGTTAATGTCATATTGATAGGAGTCATTTTTATGAATGAGAGTTCCTCTAGTGGAACATCTCATGGAGAGGTCCAACCACTCCTCCGTGAGGGAATTTTCATTGTATGACAGAGAAAATACCATCCATTACATCATCACTCTTTCCAGCACTTAATGCAACGGCCTACACCATCTTGACACTGAGGCCCAGAGACGTAGTCCCTCTTGGATGAACTCCGTTATCAATCTCTAATGTTGCTAATGCTTGTTATGTTCCTCTTCTTTACAACATGTAGATGTTCATTTATGTTCATTAAAACTTTGATTAAGTGAAATTATAACACATCAACCAAAGCAAAAGGTCTTGGTTCAGGGTATCACGAATTTACCTGGATCAACTACTTCGCATTTCGACAATATGCTATTTCGGAGACTCGTTATTTCTTGATTTCGCTGATTTTTTCCCCCTCTTATGTGCCTTTTCGGTTTGAGGGTTATTTTCAGGTGTTTTATTTATTTTATAAAGCTTAATATAATAGAAAAAAAACTAACATTAAGTTTAATTTCTAAAATAAATATTAACCTAAATTTTTTTGTAAGGGTCCCCATTATCCTTTCTATCTTATTTTACTTAGATAATGGGAGTTTTTTGTAATGCTACAACAATTGGTGACACATTGGATGAATCAAGAATATCTGATAAATCTTAATACTTAAAGACAATATTCTAGGAAATTCAATCAATAATTGAAATCTAAATTTGATATAGGTAAATTTAAATCTAAATATCATGATTTTACTTGAAAAAAATTTCCTCTTTCTTTTGTGAATGAAATTTCTCTTTAAATGAATTTAAATCTCAATAAGTTGAAAAGATAAGTAAGAATTTCATCAAAGCTTAGCTTATTTGATAAACTTATTAGTCACTAGTAGAGCCACTACTACCAGCATGCATTCATAGCCTCGACAAGGTTACTATTTAACTAAAAATGAACCAGTATCATATTCATAATATAATAGATATCCTCAAAGGTAATATAATTACTCTTTTTCTTTGTATATTTTTCTTTTGCCACTTTAAAATCATTATCTTGGTTTGGAGGCAAGAAGTGATAATGTCATTCACTGGTTATAATAAATTTGAACAAGCTGACTCGTGATGAGATCCCTTGTCTCAAGGTTTTTTATTCCATGAGCCATTATCTTGGTTTGGTAGCCAATTGATAATGTCAAGTTTATTAGTTTCCTATGAACACGATGAGTCGAATCGTGATGAGTTCTCTCAACTTTAAAGTTTTTTGTTTTTTTTATATATTTTTGAATTACACATTGAAAGATAAATCTAATATATAAATGAATGGGGAGGTTATCATTTTTCTCTTTATGAGCTTTTGGATGACTATTTGAGTAAAATATGCTAATACTTCAATAAAATTTCCTACTTTGTAAAAGTGACTTTTCGAACATGATCCATGTGAAAATAATTTTTCAAATCACATCAGTTAGAAGTATTCCTCTTTCTAATCGGCTATTTAAATCAAAATTTTCCAAATAAATATATTATTCTATTTATGATTGAAACCTTTATTTTTTATCTCTAAGGATTAACACTTCCATGTTCAAGAAAATAACAAAGTGTTTCACCTTTTGCATAATATTGCGATAAATTGGTTTATTTTTCAATTAAATCTATCTAAATATCCGTACAAAAGTACAATTGTTCTTTTAAGAAAAATATTTTTGAAGGACAAGTCCATTAACATGAAGAGTTTCCTTCTTCCCTTGTAAATATTGCAACATAAAAGTTGATGGACCTATTTTTTCAATTATTTGAAAAGGGCCAAGCTAGAGTTTTTTAAATTTTGTATGTTTTCCTTTATCCTCGTGCACTTTATCACATTTCAATACCAAATCTCTAATTTCAAATTTTTTAGTCTTGATTGTATTTGAATCGAACGAAGTTTTGATCAACTATTGATGATGACTGTGTACCATTTTTTCTTTCTCTCTTTCTTCTTCCATTTTAATTATCTCAGACATTCTTAATTGTAATGAAGAGAAAAGTTGGTCATTAATGAATTGAACTAGGTGTTGGACATAATTGTGAATTACAGATAAAATGCGCTTCCCTAGACAGATGATAGTATATAACAATATATTAAAGACTATACGACTATCTTTCCTAACTTAGAGTAGACACACAGAAAGGATTAGTGGCTTACTTTTAATCCAAGCTCTTCTAAATGGCTACTTTTGTTGCTTCCGTTGTAGCTTCAAATTCAAGCAGTTTGTAGGAAAAATGCTTCCTGCAAGAAAGAACACTAAAACAGCAGAAGATAGAAATAATACAGATGTCTATTCAAGTTATTTAGCTAAATCAGTAAAGCATAAACAATATACATCAACTAAGATCTTGCAATATGGAAAATCAAAGCCAATACAGATGCATATAGGGAAAAGTAAGTTGTATTCTTTATTGATGATAGAAGGAGAGGTTACAACCCAATGACTAATTTGAGGTGGCCCTTCCAGCAACAATCATCAACCCCATCATAGTATAAATCTCTCCAGAAACTGTTACACAAATATAACTCTCAATTGAAAATCCACCAACATTTCTCTACTCAAAATTCTTCCTTTTCAAACACTCAGATCTGTGCTCAATTTAGAGAGGAGCTAAAGGTTGTTTTGAAATCAATGACTTTCCAATAATAGGAAATACATGTTCCCAATATTGTAGGTTTCAAATGGACACTTGGATTCAAATCTTGACACATGTGAACTCTTCTAGAAGGCACTAGCCAAGTGGAGATTCTGGAACAATGAGAATTTCTCTCCCAATGTGACCAACGCACCCATAGATGTCAGGAAGTGCTTTGCAGAGTAGCCTTGCATGGGTTTACTTGCATATGCAACGCACTTAGTCCCCTTAGAGGCAGCGTTGGTGAGATCTCATATGATATATAATAAACTTCAAACTTTGGAAACCTTTGCTTGATGAAAGTCATGCTTGATTTGTCTTGTTCTTGCCTTAGGGAATGTAGCAACTTGACATGATAGGGAATGATAGAACCTTAGTCATTGGTCCTGGAGATGATGCCTAGTTAACCAGGTCATTGGGAATGATGCCCAAATTGACCTATAACAATTTCCCCCTAAAGCATGAGGTCAAAATAACAAAAACATTTGATTGAGATGCTTTACACTATGATGGGATGGAGATGAAGCAGAGTGGTCACCTGCATCAATATTACAATACATTACATCATGATATATCCTCTTTGATCATAATTTTTGAGGGTGGGCATTCCCATGTTCAGCACATAAACAATCTAATTACATGTACATAATTCAGAAAGTCGTCGACACTGCAATGTTGCCCAATGCAGACATGCCTATAGAGGCCCATGTTCAGATGACAATCTCTATGTAAGGTCACTGTACAGATGATGTGTACAACAATCCTGAAATCACAGCCTGGAACACTGAAACTAGATCCAGGGTCTTCTTATCTCATTCATTCGATCATTCGAGTACAAGTCTATCCATGCAAATATATGATTTGTCGTCGAACATGGAAAGACATCGTTTGATTACCAGCCAATGATGTGAGCTGTTAGCGAACATGAGAGAACCACCATTAATGAAAATGGCCCTCAAGGTACTGCAATACATTTTGTAAGGCGTGAATAGATGATTTGATGTCAAACTCCAGACAAAATCTTTCGGTCAAAGGTCCAGAAGTGAGGATCTTGTCGATGCTGTAACAAGACTCATGGTACTAGAATATGATGTTTCTATGTGAACTTCCTGGGTATTTATTTGTCGTCGACAGGAAGCCACCTTATTGTGAAATGGGAGTTACTGATTTCAAAGACAAGGGTATGACTTGATATAGCAATTTTCAGGGATGACGGTCATGAGAATAAAGGTTTACGAGTATTGCAGAAGGATGAGTTTATTCATTGGATGACTTCTCTTGAACATATCAGTGACACTGTGATGAGTTGGCAGCATTGACCCAAATCGAAGTGAAGGTATGATGAACCATAGGTATGAATGAACCATCAAGATGATTACCAAACCCAAACAGTCATGGACATGGAGTGACGGAAGTGTCATGTTCAGGAGTGATTTGCTACCATAAAGAAATTTTGCTCACTTTTCCAAAATTTTCCTCGGTCATTTGTCGACTAGTACCTCTTTATTTTTTAACAAGCTTGAGGAGGATAACATTTGCTTGATCTATAATTCAACCCTTCGAACGAATAATGTATCATATTTAATAATTTAACGAGTCTAGCGATGAATGAAACTCAATTCTTGCCATGATCGAAAATCTTGTTGCTATTTTATGTTTTAACGAGCTGAACGACAGTGATAGACTGATCCTTTTTCATTTTTAGAGAGTTTGAAAAAGAGGATGAAAGAAAAATCCATAAGTACTTTTTCGTAAATTTGTCACTCAGATTCGAAAAAGTGTAAAATAATATCTGAGAGAACCTCTTTGGTCATGTTTAACCAAGGTATTCCTTTTTCATAAATAATCTATCTCAGTCTGGAAAAGGGTTAAACTTATATTGAGTAGATATCAATTCATTTACTTTTACAAGCTCGAAAAGACAAGCGCTCGATGATCTTTTCACATTATCGGAGTCTGAAAAGAGCTGAAAAAAGACTCCAGGGGTTCATTTTTCGCTGTTATCGAAGCTCTAAAAAGAGATAAAAGTGTGCTTCAAATCCTTTTTCATTTTTAACAAAGCTTGAAATATAAGTAGAAAAATTATGCTTTGTGGTCAAGTCATTCTTTGAAATAAATTTGCACGACTAATCTGTTCATTAGTAGTATTTCCTGTTCAGAACAACATAAAATAGATTAAAAATAACTGTTTCATGATAAAAACATAATAAAACTATAGTCATAGCAATAAATTTAACTTTGAAATAATTAAATGACTATTTAAAAGTAGTTTCACTATTCATTTTTACCATTCCATAGCTACCATTTGTATTTTGGAGCTCTGAACCTGATTTTTTCCCCAAACTTCAGCTGCTGATTGTGATCATTTATGTGGATGGATTTCGTCACTGTTTGATCCAGGTTAGTGCCATGAACCTCCTCTTTCCTTTAGTATTCATTTCATCTCCAATTTCTGCAAAATTTTAGGGTTATAAGGCCCCTAGGGTAAATTCTGCCAAAACTGAGGGAAACACACCCCTGAATGTCGAAACCTACATTGCATAGTAGGTACAATGAAGTGTACCCATGTGCAATGCATTGTATCTTTTCAGGGAGTGCGTTGGGTGCAGTTTAAATTTTTATTTTCTCATCATGCCCAAAATTGACCTAGTTTTTTGCAATGAATGGAATCTAATGGATCTTATGGTTGTATTTCAGGTTTCCATCAGATTATAATGACGATTACATGGAGGGAAAGAGAACATGAAGAAAAATATATGATTTCCTTGAATGATTCGAGTACGGTAAGAGCCCTAAGAGTTTGTGGATTGCTTAAGTACTTCAAATTATCCGGGATGAGGCAAAAAATAGAACTCTTGGAGTTCTTAGTTCGAGCATGGGATCCGGAAATAGAAGCAGTTCATATTAAGAACCAAGTGGTTCCCATAACAGTTGAGGATGTGTATTTTATCACAGGTTTGTTGAGGAGAGGTTTTCCCATTTCACTCTCAGGGTCTACCGTTGGAGGAGAGACAGTGAGGGATTATATTATGCAATATTGCTATCCAGGGGCGGAACCTAGCAAAGATGGAAAAATAAACATCCTAGATGTCATAGATTTTCCTTTGAGAACTATCCTTTTCACAATCGCTAAACTTTCCGGCACCGTTACAATACATGTGAAAAGATCGTATATGCAGTATGTGCTAGAGTGTATGGAGCCAACAGTCTTCAACTAGTCTGAATCTGTTCTATCTAAGATAAAGGAACAACTGAAAAAATCAAAGGGAGGAAGGAAGAAGAATTTCAGTTATGGTTCTATCCTTATATCCTTCACATTGGAATGGATTCCATTGATGCAACCACAACATGTGACACTGGATATAGCTAGTCCTAGAGATCCTTGGATGCAGAGATGGGTAGAACTCATGGGTAGGCATGCAGTTCAATCAACTATTGTGTTCTCTACTACATTCTTTGCCTAGTTTCAGTGACAAATTGTCACCATCGATGAGTATGCATACACATGCGTCGATTTTTGAGGAGATCTAGATGTAGCATTACCAGAAGGCGCTTAGTGGGGTGCAATAGGTAAGAATGTTTTGACCATGTTTTTTTATTTTCCTAAGTTTTATACAATGTTTTTGTGTTTTGATCTCTTTCCAAGACTAAAATAAATGTTTTATGTAATGCAGATGTTGGTCGTGTTCAACCAGTAGTGGAACCGGAGCACGAAGCAGATGTGCCAGCAGAGAGGGTTGTCGGGAGAGAAGTCCTTCAGGATCTTGATTTGGCTGATACTTTTACTGAGCTTCAGCAGCACATAGAAGGCTTGACCTTCGGGATTCCAGATTGCTGGATCGAAGAGCTTCCTATGCAACTGCAGCGACAATATTGGGGTTCCTAACCATTGGATACGGTTACTTTGTAGGATAGCTAGACCTATAGCATATTATCATGAGAACCACTAGTTTACTTATGAAATTTTGCATACATTTTGAGGTCAGATGACCAATGTGTCTTGGGCACAAATTTTGTAAAAACCTATAACTGTCTATCTATATCATTTTAGAGTTTTTCCTATGCTTATTGCACAATCCTATTCAATGATGTGAATGTTTTACATATGTTTCAAATGTCTGTCTAGAACTTGATTAGCTAATGAATCAGTCAATGTTTTCAAATTTATGGAAATGTGTTGATATTGAATAAAATCAAAATGTATTTCCAAAAGTCGAACTCTTAGGAACAATCTAAGAAGTGTTGGATTTCTAACAATATAAACACTATTAAGTTGTAATACCACAAGTTGTGAGTCTAAACTTATGATTATATGGTTAATACCAAATGAAATGGCATCAGAGAGAAGTTTGATCAACACGCTATACTCAGTGATTTTGTTTGTCGATCTACCAATAAAAATCCCTTGAAAACTCAATAACTCGCCGTTCGGAGCGAAAATGGCCCACACTGTAGAGAATAGATTATGCGTACTACGACTAGCACCATCAGCATATCCAACAAATGGTTCCGAAGATTCATACATCTATGATGAAATGTAAAGCATATTACTAATGTCAAGAAAACTCTAAAAACAAATTAAGATAGTGAATGCAAATCAACAACATATATTTACAATATAATACAAAAAAATTACTATGCTCATGATTAAGCATAGTAATGTTTCAAATAAAACCCATTTCTAGGTTGTGCCAATAGAATTCGATCATAATAAAATAACTCATAGGCACCCTTAGCAAGGACTCTTTTGCTCAAATTTTCTTGTATCTATTACATCAGCTCCCTGATTGTAGAGAAGGACTAAGTTGCCCTCTGAGAAAATGCGAGGCTGGACATTTTTGTCATATTGTGCCTTTATATGTCTCTTATGCACTTCGTTGTCCAATTGGGCTTATTGACGTGTTTCATCGGGATGGATGAGGTTAAGGAGACACGTTTCTTCTTCAAAGGTGTCAGGTAACAAGTATATTGCGAGTTTTAACGATGAAATTTCGCATCGGATTGGTAAGATAGCTTCCAGACCATACACCAATTAAAAAGGAGTAAATCCAGTCGCATTTCTCACCGAGGTTCGATACGCCCACAAGGTGGAGTATAGGATCAAATGCCAGTTTATTTTATGAACTCCTATCATTCGTTGAAGCATTCTTTTAAGAATTTTGTTAATAGCCTCAACTTGTCCATTTGATTGTGGATAATAAGGAGTAGAATTATCATGTGACAATCCTAACATGGCAATCAATTCAGACATCATGTGGTTGAGAAAATGCTTCCCATGATCTATAACTATACCCTGTGGGACCCCAAACCGTGCAATAACGTGGTTGAAGAAAAATAATGCAATTGTTTGTCTTGTGTTGTTGAATGTAGTCATCGCTTCGACCCATTTAGTAAAATAGTCGACTACGACAATAATATAACGATGCCCCTCGGACGAAGGAGGGTTACAGGTCAAGTCAATACGCCATTTCGTAAATGGTCTATTAGAGACAACACGATGCATTGGTGCTGGCAGTTTGCGGATTTTACGATAAAAAATATGGCATGCATGACAACTTCTGACCACGAGGATGGAGTCTTGAAAAATAGTAGGCCAAAAGTAACCAGCGCGGAGTATCTTCTGTGTAGTAGCATATCCAGATAAATGTCCACCACAAGCCCTAGCATGACAATCATTTAATACTTTTTCAGCCTCCTCATTAGTGAGGCATCTCCTTAAAATGGTATCGACACCACGACGATAAAGTGTATCGCCAAAGATCAGATAATATTTGGCTTGGTATCGAAAACGTCATTGTTCAGAGTGAGAGGTATTAGGTCTAAAATTTTTGGTTTGGAGATAAATGATGAAATCCCCATACCAAGGATCAGATGATCTGATAAAAAACAGAGACTCATCTCAATTGATGGCTTCGACGTAGTTTCAATACTATCAGAGGGAAGGTCACAGAACAACTCAGCCAAAAATAAAGAATTCTTGGACTTGGATTTGATAAATTCCAAATCAAATTCATACAAAATGACAATCCATTTTAAATATTTTCCCCCTAGCAATTGACGTGATAAGATGTAAGTCATGGGGTTTCAATCCAAAACTATTGTTGTTTTTCGGAGCAGGATATAATGGCGAAATCTTTGGACAGCTTGAACAACTACCAAGGCAAGATTTTCTACGTATGAGTACTTAACTTCCGTATCTTTGAGATTACGACTCAAATAATAGATCAGATGTTCAATTCCGTATTTTACTTGGACCAATACCATAGCAATGGTCGTTTCGGCCATGACGATATATAGGAAATAATCATTTTGATAATTTGGAGGATACATTAATGACGCTCGGACAAGAGTGTCCTTGACAGCATCAAAAGAAGCTTGTGCAACTTGGTCCCAATGGAAGGGAACCTCCTTTTTCAAGAGTCAAGTAAATCCTTTAGCCATTTTGGCATAATTTGGAATGAACCTCCTTAGGAAGTTAGCCTTTCCTTGAAGTTTCTGTATTTGAAGTAAGTTTGACGGCGCAGGAAAATCAAGAATGGCCTGAACCTTCAAAGGGTTGATTCAAATCCCTTCTTTTGAGATTACAAACCCAAGCAATTGACCATAACCAACACAAAACACACATTTATGTGGATTGAGGTGTATTTTGCAGTGTCGACAGCGTAAGAAAATGGCTCTCAAATGCATCGGGTGATCAGTCTGATTTCGTGAATGCGCTGGTAAATCATCTAAATATGCTTGAACAATGTGTTTGATGTCATTGAAAGCATAATCCATTGCTCTCTAAAAAGTTTCCCTAGCTTTCTTTAAACCAAATGGAAGTTTCCTATAAGCGAATGTGCCCCAGGGACATATGAATGTTGTCTTATGTTGATCATCTAGGCGAATATTGATTTGATTGTAGCCGGAAAATCCATCCATGAATGAAAAGGTTTCGCATCGAACACAATCGTCAATAATATGGTCGATAAAGGGAGTAGGATAGTTGTCTTTTGGACAAGTATGATTAACATCCCGATAATCGACGAACACTCGAATTGTTCCTTACTTTTTCATGACAGGAATGATATTGGAAACCCACTCAATTAGCGGAACAGGGTAAATGAAACCAGAACGCAGAAGTCTTTCAACTTCTTCTTTGATGGCAACGACTTTCTTCGGATGGACATGACGAAGCCGTTGACGCACCGGTTTGACATCAGGATACATATTAATAGTGGGTTCAACTATACTAGTATCTATGCCTGGCATTTCCTCATAAGACCAAGAAAATACGTCATGAAATTCACGAAAAAGAGAGAGATATGATTTAAGTTTTGATGGAGAACAAGATACACCGACATTAATATTCTCTACAACACTAGGTTTGGTCAAAATATCGATAGAAATTGTTTCTTCGATATTTGAAAGATTTCGCTTGGAATCGATTGCATTAATGGGAAAATAATTCAAAAAGAAAGTTTTGATGAATGGGTGATATATTTCAATAAGATCATTTTCTTCATAATCAGGAAGATGGGAACAATGATGATAATCTTCCCATGGTTCTCCTTCTGACATCATGGCTTCCAAAATATTCTCATCTATCAAGAACATTGAGGAAAATGGATCAGATGGAGTACCAAAATCTAAGGAACGATCAACCCAAACACTCGGTGACACTATTTCGGATTTGGCACCCAAGCTAGATAGATTGATCGCTATGCTAACTCAATAGAGCTGGGAGACAAAAACTCATTCAACGTAGAAATATCAGAATCACTAGTACTCTTCCTTAATCCAGATAGAGATCATGTAGTAGGTCTATATACTTGTAATTTCTGTCGACGACGCTGGTGGCGGTAATGCAAAGGTGTCCATGAGAGTGGAATCCTTTAAGAGTCCTACACCAATGTTTTAAAGTTCTAGTTGGGGTATGTGAACGAACGGAACACTTCCAGTTACCTACGAAACAGAGGTAAAGAAGGATAGTTGATTAATGACTGTAATTGTACCTTTATGTGGAAAGGAAATCATTCTAAAATATGTAGAAACAATAGCATTCATTGCATATACCCATGGCCTTCCAAGTAAAATATTATAGTCAAGGGGTCCGTCAACAACTTCAACATCAATATTCATTGTTTTTCCCCCTAGTTCAACATGCAGGTTATTAATAATACGACAAGGTTTATATGTATGTCCATCGAATGCCTTCAACGTCGTTGATGATTATGATAAGCGCAACGAGCCAAGTGATTTCCAACAGTTTAGAGACATAATGCATGTAGATGCTCCCTCATCAATAATAGTGCGATGAACAAGGTGATTGAGAACATTTACCTGTACAAAGAATGCAAATTCTGCTGGTAGTTGCAACACATAGCCCGTATGATTAAAGATGACAAGATTAGAATCAGTCGGATCAATTCCATCAATAGCTGACAATAAAGCCTATTTTTGGGAGGGATAATTTTGTAATACCTCAAGAGAAGAAATAGCTGAAGGGGATTGAGGCAAATCTTCAACTATATTATAGTTTTTTGCAGCTCTTACTCGAGAATTATATGTCAATTTATGAATTACACCCTTTGGTGGCTTTATTGCAATTCAGGAATAACAGTAGGTGGTACTGATTCTGTAGATGGATTCATTGTCGAGGTAGTAGGTTGATCAGTGGCACAACTACCATAATCATTATTTCACATTCGACACAAAAATATATGTTGAAGGGTTTGTGACAGATAACATTAACACTTGGGAACTAGGAGTTGGATCTGTAGCAACCATATTTGTGTTCGGATTTGGAAATGGGTCTGTCAACACAGCTGACGCATGAGAAGTCTTGATTATTTTTGAGACTTCAACACAGTGAGGAAAATCCCTAACAAAGTGTTCCTCATTACAGATTATGCATGGATAACAAGGTTTCCGAGGTCTAGATGATTAATAGATGATCTTTCCTGCAGGTTATAAGTTTTATTTTTCTTTGATTTCCCCTTTTTCTTACTTCTTGGTTGCTTGTCACCTTTGCCTTTGTAAAATAACATGTCATTAATTTCGGAAGTAGGAACAGGATTAGATGCAGGAGGGTGTTGTGTGCTTGTAGTACCTATCAAGCCGTCTTCGGCATGAGAGTCATTTAATTGAGGAGGAACATTGAAATTAGATCTCGGCGCCTTAGGGATTTTTTCATAGAGCGTTCCAGACTGAGTATAAATCAAGTATAAATATTGGAGACTTTGTTGGGGATAATTTCTCTTAGATCTAGGTGACTTAGCCTCTGATTTTCTTTGTTTATCCACCCAGTAGTTATTATTCACAAAGATCAAAATTTTTCAGATATTAATTTGCAAAATAAGTGTGTTAAATAGTAGTGTTTTTCCTTATACACTGCGCCCAACGCACTCTTGGACAGGACACGGTGCTTTTCATAGCACTGTCTCCCTTTCAGGCCTGCGTTGTAGAGCACTGTCTCCCTTTAGAGATTGCATTGACTCCTGAAGCCATCTAGATTCCATTGAATTTGTTTTTGCAAGTTGATTCAGTTTATTTTCTACTGTGTTTTGAAAAGTTTGAACCTCATATTGACCAGTGAATCTATATATTTCTTCCTCCTTTGAAAGAAACTTTGTTCAATGTTTATTTAAAGCATTTTTCTTTATCATTGGCAAGTTTATTTCAAAGTGTTTTTACTGTTGCATTAGATCCATTTTCTTTTGAAAAAGGAAATTGTCGTAAAATATTCGTTTCCTGATAGGAGAAATTGTTGTTTCATTCCTCATTTTTCCTTCAAAAGATAAATTGTTGTTTATATTCCTCATTTCTCAAAAGTAAAAGGCATTTGATTTTTATTGATTTAGTGCACTTAGTTTCTTTTCTTCATTCATAACATTAAAGGAACTAAGAAAGAAAAATATGCATTTGCATGTAGGATTTTTGTGTGTTTTGTAAAAAAGAACAATTAGGAAATATGCATTTAGTTTTTGTTTTCTGATTTTTTTGCTCACATATTGTTTGCTCTTTCATTCTAGTAGCTAGGATTTTCATTGAAAAACTGAAAGTGAAAGATTGCTTATCATTTTTAGTTGCATTTTAGGAATTTTACAATAGATCATCACAGTGAACCTTTGAAAGGAAAATTGTAAGCAATATCAACATAAAATTAATCTCAATTTACTGAACAAAGCATTGGAACCATAACGATAAAATTTAGAAGGTCTAGGCTAGAGACGTATTTCGACGTCGTAAAACATAGCAGCTGTCATTAACTTGTCTGAAATACATTCCGAGTGTGATACCTCACTCCACATACATAAGTATATCGTAGCTCTTCCACGTAATTTCGGGTATATCGGGCAGTGTTATAGTATGATAAGTATAAAGGGGTGCTCTCACTGTGCGGTTTCGCATTAGACAACGCTAATACAGACTTGGGCCTCCATGTACCTTCGGGTATATTTGGGAGGAAAATATTTTAGGTGCTATCCATCCATAGTAAACTGAGTCGGCCGCTTTGTAAATTGTGATACACCGAACACAACATTCGGGGAGATTGCATGCCCATACTTCTTGGTTCGCCAGCAGGTATTATGCAGTTCATAGTTTCTTGGTAAACCCTTTTGCCTAGAATTACCCTTTTATTTTATTATTTGTTTTTGGTTAAAATAAATCAGTAATCGTGGAAGAACAAAATCCTTTTCCCCATCGTTCACGTATATTAGCTTTAAAACCACCTTTACCACCAGAAGTTGCTTTTGGTAGGCAAAGGCGATCATGATCTGCCGAATCAAGTACAATTCATACCTCTGGTGAAACATCATTTTCCAATAAACCATAGTTAGCTCAAGTTTTTTCTACACATCCTGGTTCGTCTACTGTTGTAGAAACATAGTCTTCATAGCTACCCGTGGTCATGATCCATCCAATCAATGAGACCATATTAACGAGCTTAACGATAGTGATAGCCCAGTCCTTTTTCATATTTAGAGAGTTTGAAAAAGAGGATGAAAGAAAACCACATAAGTACTTTTTCGTAAATTTGTCACTTAGATCCAAAAAAGTGTAAAATAATATCTGAGAGAACCTCTTTGGTCATGTTTAACCAAGCTATTCCTTTTTCATAAATAATCTATCTCAGTCTGGAAAAGGGTTAAACTTATACTAAGTAGATATCAATTCATTTACTTTTACGAGCTCGAAAATACAAGTGCTTGACAATATTTTCACATCATCGGTGTTTGAAAAGAGCTGAAAGAAGACTCTAGGGGTTCCTTTTTCACTGTTATTGAAGCTCGAAAAAGAGATAAAAGTGTGCTTGAAATCCTTTTTCGTTTTTAACAAAGCTCGAAAAATAAGGAGAAAAAGTATGCTTTGTGGTCAAGTCATTCTTTGAAATAAATCTGCATGACTAATCTATTCATTAGTTGTATTTCCTGTTCAAAACAACATCAAATGGATTAAAAATACCCATTTCATGATAAAAACATAATAAAACTATAGTCATAGAAATAAATTTAACTTGCAAATAATTAAATGACTATTAAAACGTAGTTTCACTATTCATTTTTACCATTCCATAGTTACCATTTGTATTTTGGAGCTCTGAACCTGATTTTGTCCCCGAACTTCAGCTGCTGATTGTGATCGTTTTTGTGGACGGATTTCGTCACCGTTTGATCCAGGTTAGTGCCATGAATCTCCTCTTTCCTTTAGTATTCTTTTCATCTCCAATTTATGCAAATTTTTAGGGTTTTAAGGCCACTAGGGTAAATTCTACCAAAAATGAGGGCAAATCACCCCTGAATGTCGAAACCTGCATTGCATAATAGGTATAGTGAAGTGTACTTGCATGTGCAACGCACTGTCTCTTGTCAGGGAGTGCGTTGGGTGTAGTTTAAATTTTTGATTTTCTCTTTATGCCCAAAATTGACCTAGTTTTTTGAAATGAATGGAATCAAATGGATCTTATGGTTGTATTTTAGGTTTCCATCGGATTATAATGACAATTACATGGAGGGAAAGAGAACATGAAGAGTCACCAATTTTTTGGACAGAATTGTGAATTATGGATAAAACACGCTTCCCTAGATAGATGGCAGTCTAGAACAATAGATTAAAGACTATACGACTACCTTTCCTAACTCAGATCAGACACACAGAAAGGATTAGAGGTGTACTTGTAATCCAAGTGCTTCTAAATGGCTCCTTCTGTCGCTTCCATTGTAGCTTCAAATTCAAGCGGTTTGTAGGAAAAATGCTTCCTGCAAGAAAGAACACTAAAACAACAGAAGATAGCAATAATACAAATGTCTATTCAAGCTATTTAGCTAAATTAGTAAAGAATAAACAATATACATCAACTAAGATCTTGCAATATGGAAAATCAAAGCCAATACAGATGTATATAGGGAAAAGTAAGTTGTATTCTTTATTGATGATAGAAGGAGAGGTTACAACCCAATGACTGATTTGAAGTGACCCTTCCAGCAACGATCCTCATCCCCATCACAGTATAAATCTCTCCAGAAGTTGTTACACAAATCTAACTCTCAATTGAAAATCCACCAGCATTTCTCTACTCAAATTCTTCCTTTTCAAACACTCAGATTTGTGCTCAATTTAGAGAGGAGATGAAGGTTGTTTTGAAATCAATGAATTTCCAATAATAGGCAAGACATGTTCCCAATATTGTAGATGTCAAATGGACACTTGGATTCGAATATTGACACATGTGAACTCTTCTAGAAGGCACTGGCCAAGTGGAGATTCCGGAACAATGAGAATTTCGCTCCAAATGTGACCAACACACCTATAGATGTTGGGAAGTGCTTTGTAGAGCAGCCTTGCATGTGGCTACCTGCATATGCAACACACTTAGTCCCCTTAGAGGCAGTGTTGGTGAGCTCTCATATCCTATATAATAAACTTCAAACTTTGGAAACCTTTGCTTGATGAAATTCATGCTTGATTTGTCTTGTTCTTCCCTTAGGGCATGTAGAAACTTGAAATGATAGGGAATGATAGACCCTTAGTCATTGGTACTAGAGATGATGCCTAGTTAACTAGGTCATTGGGAACGATGCCCAAATTGACCTATAACACTAGGGTTGTTGATGGGATAGCTAAATTCAAAGGTAAAATTTCCTCCTTTCCATATACCAATCAAAAAGGAGAAGTTCCTATTGAAGCTTTTCTAGTTATCCTATCTGCACATAATGTGAAGGTTAAGGATTTATGTGAGTTTTTCTGGTTTTGAGTAATAGTTCACTTAATTATCCTTATGAATTTTTTGTTTGTCGATTCTGCTAAAACATTTCCTTGATGATAATAATTTGCAAAATATTTTAATTTAAAACCTCTTTTCAAAGCAAGTTCAGGCATGGCATTACCTAAAGGATCTCATCTATTATGTCAAGTCCCCATTTTTCGAAAGGTTGTTCCATATTGACTGGTTGAAGTGGCATTGAAGCTTTTCTTTGTCTTACTACCATGGTTTGACAAATATTACAATTTTTGACATAACCATGTGCATGTTTAAATAATGTTGGGCAATAATATCCTGCATGTAAAATTTTGTGTGCTGTGGTGTCTCCACCAAAGTGTCCACCTGTTGGTCCATCATGGAGTTCCTGGAGCACATTAGGTATTTCAGTTTTCTCTAAGCATCTGAGTAAGACAGAGCCATAATTTTTCCTGAATAACACATAATTGACTATTTGATATTGATTAGCTTTCAATATTAATGCTCGTTCCCTTTTAAAATCGAAATTTTGCGGAGCAGGACCATTCTTTAAATAAAATATTAAATCATGATATTGATATTGAGGGTTAACATTGAGTACCTCTATAAAATGTTCAATACTAGATGTTACCTCATACAGTGATGTATCATTAATCCCTATAATCAATCTGAAAAATCCTTTATCTCTCACAATTTTAGCGGGTTTTATCTCTAAATCATATTCTTGCATCGTTGTTACCCAATTAGCCCTGTTTTCTCCTAGTTATTTTTGTATCAGTATATTCTTGACTAATGAGAAAGAAACAATTACCTTGACATGATTTTTTAAAAGAAATGGTCAAAAATATATGACCACTTTATAGATTGCAAATGCCTGTTTTTCGGCTCCTGAATAATTAAATTAATCTCCTTGAAAATTAGAACTGAGAAAAGCAATTAGGGTTTCGAGTTTTTTATCATCTGGGTGAATTAAGACTGCTACATATGATAGTTATAAGGAAAATGTATATAAAATTAGATCATTGGAAAAATTAGGAGTTGAAAGAGAAGGAGCATCAACAATGGCTTGTTTGATGATTTGAAAGGCTTCCTTTTCTTCTTCTCCCTATTTAAACAATGTATCCCTTTTTATCATTTTTTGTAATGGAAGAACTATTTGTGAAAAATATGGAATGAATCATTTGAAAAAATTTATCTATCCTAAAAATAATTGCATTGATTTCTTGTTATGCGGTTGTGGGATTTCTGAAATTGTTTTCACTACAAGGAAAAGACCCTCTAGCGGATGTTTTTGAGGAACCACAAAGAAAAATACCCCATACATCCATTTCTAGATCCATTTCTAGCGGAGGGTTTTGCGGATGTTTTCCTATCAGTGCTCTTATCGTTAAAACTCACCCCAGTGCTCTCAAAAAACGAAAGCACCGGTGTGGATATAATCATTGGCACACCGGACACCATGCACTCTGTACAGACCTGCCCGGTGCGTCATAATATAATAGAGCACCGGTGCCTCACAACTCGTCCGCACCGGTGCATTATAAAACACAACACCAACATCGAAACCACCCGATGCAGTAGACAGAAACGACACCGGTGCATCAGAAAAAACGTGCCAAAACATAAACCGACCGGTGTGTTTGTAGCAAATAGTGCCGGTGCACCTATCACTAGTACATTTGGCAGAAATTCTGACACTTTGACCAAATGTCGGAAATTTCCCCAAAATTTATCAATTTTTCAATTCCCGCCCACAACTTTCGCTATACCGACATTTGGAGACAAGTTTCGGTATTATGACACATAGAAGTTAGTGTCGGTCTTGCGACGTTTGTAGCAAAACATCAGAATTGCGACAGTTTGGGAAAAAACATCAGAATTGCGACGAATTAGAGCTATGTGTCGCTATTGCGATGTTTGGAGGAAAACGTCGCTATTGCGACAGTTTGGGCAAAAGTGTCGCTATTGCGACAGTTTGGGAATGATCGTCGCTATTGCAATAGTTTGGGCTAAGTGTCGCTCTTGCGATGGTTTGGGCTAAGTGTCGCTCTTGCAACAGTTTGGGCTAAGTGTCGCTATTACGACGGTTTGTAAATTAATTTGTTTGGCCTCTCCTTTAATAAATAATAATCTAACTTGGGTCCCCTTTTTGAATGGTTGGAGCAACATAATAAGATATCTTTAGTTGACATATCACATTGTGATGAAGATGAAAGGTGGTTATGATGGGACTTCTAAGGAGTTTCATAAAATATTAAAGACGTGATGCGCTCACTCCTTGGTTCACTTTTGATGTGTGCCCCCAACCACGGTCAGGCGCGCCATGTCGCGCAGTGTGAGGTCGCCCGACCGGGTGCGTTCAGGTCGGGCCATTTCATTCGAGGGCGCCTGTATCAGTTTTGCTAAGTTGTGACCACCCGGGTGACTTATGCACATTTGGGTGGCCTGTTTTCCGTTTGCTCCCTTATGGCATCATTCATTCGGGCACGCCATACTGTCGCACTGTGTGAGGTCACCCAACTAGGCGTGTTCGGGTCATGCCGTTTCATTCGAGGGTGCCCGTATCAATTTTGCTAAGTTGTGACCACTCGAGTCCCTTGTGCACGTTCAGGTGGCCCGTTTGTTGTTTGCTACCTTGTGGCATCGTTCAGTCGGGCGCGCCGTGTGAGGTCACCCAACCGGGCGCGTTCAGGTCGGGTCGGGCTGTTTCGTTCGAGGGTGCCCATATCAGTTTTGGTAAGTTGTGACCACCAAGTGACTTATGCACATTTGGGTGGCATGTTTTCCATTTGATCCCTTGTGTCATCATTCAGTCGGGCGCACCGTGTCACGCTATGTGAGGTCGCTCGACCGGGCGCATTCAGGTCGGGCCGTTTCGTTCGAGGGTGCCCGTATGAGTTTTGCTAAGTTGTGACCACCTGAGTGCCTTGTGCACATTCAGGTGGCCTGTTTTCCATTTTCTCCCTTGTGGCATCATTCAATCGGGCGCACCGTGTCGCGCCGTGTGAGGTCGCCCGACAGGGCTCGTTCGGGTCAGGTCAGGCCGTTTTGTTCGAGGGCGCTCATATCAGTTTTGCTAAGTTGTGACCGCATAGGTGCCTTGTGCACATTCGGGCGGCCCGTTTTCCATTTGATCCCTTGTGGCATCGTTCGGTCAGGCGCGCCGTGTCGCGCCGTGTGAGGTCGCCCGACCGGGCGCATTTAGGTCGGGCCATTTTGTTCGAGGGCGCCCGTATCAGTTTTGCTAATTTGTGACTGCCCGAGTGCCTTGTGCATGTTTAGGTGGCCTGTTTTCCATTTTCTCCCTTGTGGCATCGTTCATACGAGCGTGCCGTGTCACGTTGTACTGTGAGGTTGCCTAACCAGGCGCGTTCGGGTCAGGCCATTTTGTTCGAGGGTTCCCGTATCAATTTTGCTAAGTTGTGACTACCCGGTGCCTTGTGCACATTTGGGTGGCCCATTTTCCATTTTCTCCCTTGTGGCATCGTTCGATCGGGCGTGCCGTGTCGCGCCGTGTGAGGTCGCCCGATTGGGCCCGTTCGGGTCAGGTCAGGCCGTTTTGTTCGAGGGCACCCATATCAGTTTTGCTAAGTTGTGACCACTCGGGTGCCTTGTGCACGTTTGAGCAGCTCGTTTGCCGTTTTCTCCCTTGTGTCATCGTTTGGTCAGGCGCGCCGTGTCATGCCATGTGAGGTCACCCGACCGGGTGCATTCAGGTCGGGCCGTTTCATTCGAGGGCGCCCGTATCACTTTTGTTAAGTTGTGACCACCCGAGTTCCTTTTGCACGTTTGGGTGGCCCATTTGCCATTTGTTCCCTTGTGGCATCATTCGGTCTGGCACGTCATGTCGCGACGTGTGAGGTCACTCGACAGGGCGTGTTCAGGTCGGGCCATTTCGTTTGAGGGTACCTATATCAGTTTTGCTAAGTTGTGACTGATCGGGTGCCTTGTGCATGTTTGGACGACCCGTTTTTTGTTTTATTCCTTGTGGCATCATTTGGTAGGGTGCGCTGTGTCGCGCCGTGTGAGGTTGCCCGACCGGGCACGTTTAAGTCGGGCCGTTTCATTTGAGGGCGGCCGTATCTGTTTTGTTAAGTTGTGACTGCATGGGTTCCTTGTGCACATTTAGGTGGCCCATTTTTCATTTTATCCCTTGTGGCATCGTTCGGTCGGGTGCACCGTGTCGCGCCGTACTGTGAGGTTGCTCGACTAGGCACGTTCGGGTCGGGCCATTTCGTTTGGGGGTGCATGTATCAATTTTGCTAAGTTGTGACCGCCTAGGTGCTTTGTGCATGTTCAGGCAACCCATTTTCCATTTTCTCCCTTGTGGCATCGTTCAGTCGGGCGTGCTATGTAGCGCCATGTGAGGTCGCCCGACCGGGCGCGTTCTGGTCGGGTCGGGCCGTTTTGTTCAAGGGCGCCCGTATCATTTTTTCTAAGTTGTGACTGTCCGAGTTCCTTGTGCACGTTTGGGTGACCCGTTTGCCATTTTCTCCCTTGTGGCATCGTTCGGTTGGGCATGCCGTGTCGCACCGTGTGAGGTTTCCAGACCGGGTGCGTTCAGGTCGGTTCGTTTCGTTCAAGGGCACCCGTATCAGTTTTGCTAAGTTGTAACCACCTGAGTGCCTTGTGCACATTCAAGTGGCCCATTTTCCATTTGCTCCCTTGTGGCATCGCTCGGTCGGGCGCACCGTCCTGTCGCACCATGTGAGGTCGCTCGACCGAGCATGTTCGGGTTGGGTCGTTTCTTTCGAGGGTGCCCGTATCAGTTTTTCTAAGTTGTGACTGCCCGGGTCCCTTGTGCACATTCGGGTGGCCCGTTTTCCATTTTCTCCCTTGTTGCATCATTCAGTCGGGCATGCTATGTCACGCCATGTGAGGTTGCCCGACCGGGCACGTTCGGGTCGGGTCGAGCCGTTTCGTTCGAGGGCGCCCATATAAGTTTTTCTAAGTTGTGACTGCCTGGGTGCCTTGTGCATGTTCAGGCAACCCGTTTGCCATTTTCTCCCTTGTGGCATCGTTCTGTCGGGCACGCCGTACTATCACACGGTGTGAGGTCGCCTGACCAAGCACGTGCATTCGGGTCGGGCTATTTCGTTCGAGGGTGCCCGAATTAGTTTTGCTAAGTTGTGACCGCCTGGCTCCCTTGTGCACATTCGGGTGGCCCGTTTACCGTTTTCTCCCTTGTGGCATCGTTCGATCGGGCACGCCGTGTGAGGTCGCCTGACCGGGCGCGTTCGGGTCGGGTTGGGCCGTTTCATTCGAGGGTGCCCGTATCAATTTTTCTAAGTTGTGACCGCCCGAGTGCCTTGTGCATGTTTGGGTGGCCTGTTTGTCGTTTTCTCCCTTGTGGCATCATTCGGTCGGGCGCGCCGTGTTGTGCCGTGTGAGGTCGCCCGACCGGGCGTGTTTAGGTCAGGTTGTTTTGTTCGAGGGTACCCATATCAGTTTTGATAAGTTGTGACTGCCCAGGTGCCTTGTGCACGTTCGGGTGGCATATTTTCCATTTGCTCCCTTGTGGCATCGTTCAGTCAGGCGCGCCGTAATGTTGCACCGTGTGAGGTCGCCTGACCAAGCGCGTTCGGGTCGGGCCGTTTCATTCAAGCGTGCTCGTATCAGTTTTGCTAAGTTGTGATTGCCCGGGTCCCTTGTGCACGTTCGGGTGGCCCGTTTGTCATTTTCTCCCTTGTGACATGATTCGTTCGGGCGCACTGTGTCGTGCCGTGTGAGGTCGCCTGACCAGGTGTGTTCGGGTCGGGTCGGGCCGTTTCGTTTGAGGGCGCCCATATCAGTTTTGCTAAGTTGTGACTGCTCGAGTTCCTTGTGCAAATTCGGGCGGCCCATTTGCCATTTATTCCCTTTTGGCATTTTGGTCAGGTGCGTTGTGTCGCGCCATGTGAGGTCGCCCGACCGGGCGCGTTCAGGTCGGGTCGTTTCATTCGAGGGCGCCCGTATCAGTTTTGCTAAGTTGTGACTGCCTAAGTGCCTTGTGCACGTTCAGGTGGCCCATTTTTTGTTTTCTCCCTTGTGGCATCATTCGGTCAGGCGCGCTGTGTCTCGCCATGTGAGGTCGCCCGACTGGGTGCTTTCATGTCGGGCCATTTCATTTGAGGGTGCTTGTATCAATTTTGCTAAGTTGTGACCGCCCGGGTGCTTTGTGCACTTTCGGGTGGCCCATTTTTCATTTACTCCCTTGTGGAATCATTCAGTTAGGTGAGCCGTGTTGCACCGTGTGAGGTCGCCCAACTGGGTGCGTTCAGGTCAGGCTGTTTCGTTCGAGGGCACCCGTATCAGTCTTGCTAAGTTGTGACCACCCGGGTGCCTTGTGCACATTCGGGTGGCTCGTTTTCCATTTTCTCCATTATGGCATCATTCGTTCAGGCGTGTCATGTCGCGCCATATTGTGAGGTCGCCTGACTGTGCGTGTTCAGGTTGGGCCATTTCGTTCGAGGGCACCCGTATCAATTTTGATAAGGTGGGACCGCTCGGGTGCCTTATTGACGTTCGGGCAGCCCGTTTGCCGTTTGCTCCCTTATGGCATCGTTCGGTTGGGTGCGCCGTGTGAGGTCGCTCGACTGGGTGCGTTTAGTTCAGGCTGTTTCATTCAAGGGCACCCGTATCAGTTTTGCTAAGTTGTGACTGCCCGGGTGCCTTGTGCATGTTCGAGTGGCCCGTTTGTCATTTTCTCCCTTGTGGCATTGTTCGGTCGGGCACGTTGTGTCGCGCCATACTGTGAGGTCGCCCGAGCAGGAGCATTCCGGTCAGGTCGTTTCATTTGAGGGCAGTCGTATCAGTTTTGCTAAGTTGTGACCGCTCGGGTCCCTTGTGCATGTTTGGGTGGCCTGTTTTCTATTTTCTCCCTTGAGGCATTGTTCGGTCGAGCGCGTCGTGTCGTGCCCTGTGAGGTCGCCCGACCGGGCGTGTTTAGGTCAGGTCGTTTCGTTTGAGGGCACCCGTATTAGTTTTGCTAAGTTATGACCACCCAGGTGCCTTGTGCACGTTCGGGTGGCCCATTTTCCATTTTCTCCCTTGTGGCATCATTCAGTCGGGTGCGCCGTGTCGCGTCGTGTAGGGTCGCCCGACCGGGCGCGTTCAGGTTGGGTCGTTTTGTTCAAGGGCACCCATATTAGTTTTTCTAAGTTGTGACTACTCGAGTTCCTTGTGAACGTTTGGGTGGCTCGTTTGCTTTTTCTTCCTTGTGGCATCATTTGGTCAGGCGCGCCGTGTCATGCCGTGTGAGGTCGCCCGATTAAGCGCATTTGGGTCGGGTCATGCTGTTTCCTTCGAGGGCACCCGTATCAGTTTTTCTAAGTTGTGACTGCCTGGGTGCCTTGTGCACGTTCGGGCAGCCCATTTTCCATTTTCTCCCTTGTGGCATCGTTCGGTCGAGCGTGTCGTGTCGCACTGTGCGAGGTCGCCTGACCGGGCGCATTCGGTTCAGGTCGTTTCATTTGAGGGTGCCCATATCATTTTTTCCAATTGCTTCCTTCTCTCATATGATACCTAAGCCTTTTCCTTTCTCTTCCCTTCTAATTCCGTAATAGTGTCATAGTGATGCCAGGCAACTTCTTTGGAAAGCCTTCCTAGCAGACAATAATTGTGACCTGGCTGAAGACAGAGCATCTGGAATGACCATTCTCTTCCCCTAACCCCTAAGCCCCTAATCCCTAATCCCTTAACCACTAAATCATTATTCACCTAACCCCTAACTGTGCCTAAATCCCTTAACCTCTAAGCCCCCAATCCGTAATCCCTTAACCCATTTAGTCCCTAATCCCTAAACCCCTAACCCATTTAACCCCCTAAACCCTAAACCTATAACCCCTTAACCCCTAACTCATTAAACCCTAATTCCAAACCTCTAACCCATTTAACCCCCTAAACCATAAACCTATAACCCCTTAACACGTACGGGTCAGGTTGTTTCGGTTGGGTGCGCCAGCCCAAACGCGTTCGGGTCGGCCCCCCTAAGCCCCCAATCCCTAATCCCTTAACTACTAACTCATTATTTGATCCCTAACCCCTAAATGCACCTAAATCCCCTAACCCCTAACCCCCAATCCCCTAAGCCCTCCAAATTCGAATTAGATTTGGAGAAGTGATTGTTTTCTTACTTCTGTATAATTCACTATATACTCAGATAACTCGTAGCCATATCACATAGGTCCCATTCACTTACAAAGGTTCCCCAAACTCTGACCCCAATTTGGTTCATCTTGCTCAGCTTGAAAATTTTGAATTTTCATTGAGGATTGATTTTCCTCTCAGCCCTTGATCTGCTAGGGGCCGGTTACCTTGATATTAACGATGGTGTATTCATACTCCTTCTGAATAACCAATAAAGGGTCAAGGAAATTGACCAATATGTTGTCAAGTTTTATCTTATCCATCTCTGGGGCAAGCTGCTTTTCGGCTAACTCCACTGCTTTTGATCTAAATTTTTCCAATTGCTTCCTGCTCTCATATGATACCTGACCCTTTGCCTTTCTCTTCCCTTCTAATTCCCTAATAGTGTCATAGTGATGCCAGCCAACTTCTTTGGAAAGCCTTCCTAGAAAACAATACTTGTGACCTGGCACCTAAATCCCCTAACCCATAACCCCAAATCCCTAAACCCTTAACCACTAAATCATTATGATATCCCTAACCCCAATCCCTAATCCCTTAACCACTACTAAATCATTACTCCCCTAACCCATAAATTTACCTAGATCCCCTAACCCCTAAGCCCCTAATCCATAACCCCTTAACCTACACTGACTCATTATTCTAGTCCTAACCCCTAACCGCTAAACCCTAAACCTCTAACCCCTAATATCCTATTCATCGAACCCCTAAGCCCCTAAAAACTACGCCATCAAAACCCTCCAAAAAATTCTTAAATGATGGGAATTCCTATTCAATGTGCATGAAGCTAGTCGTGGAATGTGACAAGTCATCCAAGGTACATCCAAATATTTGATTTGTGTCTTGGGGAATGTGAAATAATAGGTAAGATACAATCATTGGTGAGAAAATCATTGGTTCGAAACTATGTAGGAAAAATTCTAGTCAAGCTAAGGGATGGTGTGGCCTAGGATGGATGCGATCCCTAGGTGATTTTGACGGCTTAAAAGCCCTTGGTTCATGGTTACTCAAATAACATGTTAGGCATGCAACTCATCTCAAAACTCACATTACCTAAAAAAATAAAAGTAATGGATTAATTCACAACTTATTTATTTCCTGAACATATTTCTAGGTATGTTGACATAATTTATTTACTTATTCATTAGGAATAACATATAATGGTTCAATATATGGAACATTAGAATTTTAAATATGAATATTTGTATTTTCAAAAGTTTGCATATAAGGATTAGAATATGCACTAAAAGTTTGTGTGACATATCATTATGTATATTATTATTATCATTCATACAATACAACCCTTCCGCTCATTATATATATTATTATATCATTATGTATATTATTATTATTATTAGATTTTATATCTATTCAATTTTTTTTTCTTGCTGTGTGATTGTTCAACCTTTATGCCTTCTTTCCCATGATTCCATTCTTCCCTATGATGCTTTCTTTTTTCCAAATTCTTGCAGAAGCATGGACGCTCTGAAACCCTAAAGCGGCCACAGTCCATTAACAGCTCGAAAGCCATAGTAGTTGGTGCAGATATTTTGAGTTTTGCCGATGTTCAGAAATCTGTGGGAGATCTGAAGAGAAATCGTTCATGGAAGAATGCTCTCTTCTTCTGGAAGAATCAGATTGGTATTTCCCTTGTTTCACCCCATTCAACTTCGCTATTTTCTTCTACGCTATCTTGGTTATGAGATATAGATGGTTGTAGGTCTAAATTTCTGCACTCTATCTTTTGTGGGTTTGTTCAAATTATATATTTAATTTTAAGTTGAACTGCTTCACATAATCAGTTTGAAGTAAACTCTGACCCAGATAAAATCATGTCTTCTAATCCAGAAACAATCATCTCCTCTGATCCAGAAACGACTCAATCTGCGGAAGATCAATCCCTAGAAATGCCAATAGTGCCACAGTTTGTATCACTGACCGAGGAAAATCAAACTCTATTAAGCAAGGAGGCATTCACTCGTATAATTGAAACCTACAAGCAAGCTGATGGTGCAGGGGGAAGGGATTTACGATGTTCACTGCTTGCATGATTGATTGCTCAGGTATATGCTCATAAAGTCTTTTATCAATAGTCTGTATGAACTGCTTTAGAGATACTGGAATCTGACTTTGCCTCGTCATCAATGTTTGGCTTTAATGATTGCATTCTGAACTTTGAAAAGCCTCTTTATAAAGGCGGTTTTTTATCAAGTCAAGACATCATTTCCCCATTACTGTTTTATATTAAATTTCTTTTGTGATTGAGAAAATTTGCAAGGCTGAATGTTATAATTTATTATTCATAAGTGTCAAAAAGTTGTTATTTTATGTGGAGACAAGATAAAGCTTGGATAGGATACACAAAACACTCACAACAGATGAATATAGAAATTTTGACAAAAAATATTTCCAGAAATAGTGTTCAGACATATTTCCATTCAAAGATGGAATCCTTGGAAATGTTTCCTGTGCAACAGCCATCACATATTAATTGAGTTGATTTGTGTGCATGATTTTTCATTTTTTTTTTTCACATTGGATTCTTGTGACTTGAAATATTTATGCTCTACGTACAACCATGATGAATTTTTCTAATGTGGTTTGAGCTAGGTATAGAGAGTCATGTCCTACTGCCAAAAAAGTTTAATTTTTTAATATGTTACAGTAATCTGATCAAATATTAGCCCATCAGATTCAATTTTGCTAGTGTGTAGTTCAAGATGTAGGAAACACAGGCGTTTAGTTGCCTGGCTGTGGTAATTTTTTGGGCTCCTTTTCAAATTCAGGACAATAAAATGTGACAAATTTTGTTATTGAAGCATACTGAGGAACACACTAATACGGTAATACCTCCTCTACAAATGAAAAGAGATTCTTCAACAAATTAGTGTCTACACTAAATCCTTGTACAAAAGATTCTTACTAAAGTGCCTGGTTGCACCATTACTGATTCTAACACCTTTCGCTCAAAATAATTTCACCTTATTATATGACATCTGCAACCAACCACATTAACATAGTAGTCAAGCAAGGGTGTCGACTGCCTCACATTCTTTGGACTTCATATTTATGGATGAGAGTTTCTCATTTCAAAATCCATGGGTGGTAAAGGTGGAGGCCCTCTATGGGATCTCCATTTCACTATTTTTTGATAACACTGTCCTTCTATTTCATGAATCCAAAAACAAAAGTACATTTTGAGCTCATTCTGGGATGAACATGGTCTTCAAGTCCACCTTGCAAACACAAAAGCATGTAAATAATCTCACCTTATTTTCAAGGATAGTAGGTAGAAATGGTGACATCCTAGTCTTTCCTTCGAATTCTATTTTTTGATTCATATTTTAACTTGTTTTTGACATTTGTATCAATGTTGAACAGAGGATTGAAACATTAACAACCTTGGAGAGACGATGTTTCCAACTTCAGTTTTAGGATATTTAGGCTAAGTTTTGGTTTCTTGACACCATGGTGATTCATTCTCTCCTTGTTTTCAAGGTTTGGAGTTTGGAGCCCATACCTACAAAAAACAAGTCCTGACTCAATTGAGAGAGGTTACTCATTGCTATTCTCTCATTTATGGGAAACACTGTTGTAATATGGCCCACTTAAATTTCAAGGCCATTGCCTTTTCCTCGTGGAATCATCCTCCATATCCTGAAGGTTGAAATAGAATATTGCAACATACACTGCTTCATTTTTATTTGGTTACTTTTGTAGGACATTAGTAAACCATTGAAAATCCGAGACTTCTCACCTGGTTAAAAACTCTAAGGTACCGAGAGATACGTTAAGAAATATTTCTATGTGTTTCTTGTCTTAAAGAGAAGAACATATTCACTACTGGTTCCACCTATTGAAGATCCAGGATCTGTTTTTCTGCAGATCCAGGTTGTTGGCATGGGGATCAGACCCAGGGTTCAAGCTCCCTAGCCAACAAAACCCCATAAGCATTGACACTTTCAATCTCTAGATGTTGGAGAAGGTCTCACCCAAGACACTTACAGGAATTGCAGAACCATCTGATGATGACTCTGTGCAAAGGATGAAGCACTCTAGATTCTAGAATGTCAAAAATAAAACCATTATCTTGCTATATCCCAGGCAATCCCAGCACAAGGTCCAATTCCATAGTGATGTCAACCCAAGGTCCATTTGGTACTAGCAAAAGCTCTATACTCTTATATTCTTCAAACTTCCTTTGGTAAACTGGCAAGTTGGACAAGATGGCACATTCCTATCCACATCCCTATGCATGTGATCTGAGCACCCATATGTAAGCTTATTAGACAAATAAGGATTCAAGATGGTATCAAACTGTCAAATGTAGTTAGCAAACTAGTACATCCCAACGGACAAGAAACTGACAATATTAAATAAACAATATCGACAGATATCTCAAATAGTGCTCAATTGATATTGCAATATCAATTACAAATTTACATACAATGTAGTTTCAGAGTGTTATACTGAATTTAGAGAATATTGGGCCACAGAATACGATCATAACTTTATGACTTATAAGACTATATATACCTTATGAAAAAAGGCATATGAAGGGTGTTCTGGAAAAGTTAGCATGAATTTGTGAGACTGTGAGAGTGGAGATGCTTGACAGTCGATGTCAAGTTGTTGTAAGTTTAGTCTTGCTGATGTTCAATGCTTGAGAATGCAAGAGAGAGAGCCTGGGCATAAGGGATTCAAATGACGATGCAATAATTCCAATACAATAAACACATACAATATTTATAGGTGAAGAAGTTCTAACCATCAATTGGAGCCATTGGCACTTCAATTGCATAATAGTTGGAAGCTGCAACAGTTCATCATCTATGTTGTTTACTTACTGATTAATATGATGGAACCTGTTGTCGGATATGAAGGTTCGGTATTGCGACACTTGTAACATGGAACTTCAGCACCAGAAGAGGGACTTGGCAAGCAAGCTTGTTGTAGCAGAATAACAAATTAATGCTCTTGGAAAGATCAATGAGGTATGCTGCTATAGACACACACATACAAGCGCCTTTGCAACATATATTATTCATTTGAAAGTCAATTCCAGTATGAATACATAGGGTTAACATTACAGTGATCACCATGCTCTCTAAATGGTCTTGGTTAAAATTTACCATCGTTATATCAATATTATTATTAATCGTAGTAGTGGAATTAACTGGAATTACACTCAAGTCATCTGTGACGACAAAATTGACACTCTTCTTCACTCACATATCCCGTTGTATGTACTGTATCCTTGGTGGCTACAGGGGGAAGCTTGTCCACTAACTTCACTTCACAGTTTAAAGTAAGGGATGCACATCTCTCTGCCTCACCCAGCATGCTAAAAATAATGAAATTTCATAAAAAATCATAAATATCAACAAAATAATATCATTGGAAATTCTTACTTTGGGGTTTTTCTTATATGTTTACTTCAGATGAGTAGATTTAGTTTAGTGTGGGCAGTTCAGGTCACCATAAACTTTAGAGACGACTTGAACTCCATTGTGCATATTAAATGCTAACCTTGATTAGGAAAATGTTATTGTTTAATTATTAACAAAGGGATTCACCATGTCAATGGGATTTTCTAGAATTTCAGCACAAATTTTAAAATTCTAGATGCATAATTCTAGATTTAATGTAGTTAGTAATATTCATTAGGCTTTCTAGATGGGTATTTCAATTTTCTTATAAATAATTACTTGACCACTTTGTGCAGAGTGATATGGTGGCAAAGGTTGAAGTTGAGGCATCTGTACTAAGGCACACAAATGAAAATCTCTGCAAGCACGTTGAGGGCTTGCAAATGAACCGATTCAGTGAGGTTGAGGAACTCGTTTATTTACGTTGGGTCAACTCATGTTTGCGTTATGAACTTCGAAATTCAGATACAACCCCTGGAAAGATGTCGGCAGTGGAACTTAAGGATAGTTTGAGTCCAAAATCACAGGATATTGCTAAAAAACTTATGTTGGAATATGCAGTGTTTGAACATTCAGGACCTCAATGAAAACGCTAGTCAGATAATGATTCAGAGAGCTTGTCCTCTTATTCATCGAACACATCTGAAGCTGTAGAGTACGATGACTTGTCAATGGAAATATTTCTAGCATGGATTAGTACATCAAAGAAGTCTAATTTGTTTCGAAAACTAAAAAAGTGGGCTAAAAGTAGTAATGATTGGCAAATATTACATGGTGACTATCTTTCTGAGAAGAACTCCGAGAAGGGGCAAATCCTTTGGGCACACTCAGTGTCCTGATTTTTCTTTTTATATTTTTTGTCAAAGGCTAGTTGCTCCAATATGACAGTAATTTGAAGTCTTTTCATAATACTTTGTTACACATAACTTTCATTTTCTTCTTGTAGAATTTCTAGAAATGAATGGATATCTTGTGGACTGTTGTAAACAAATTTAGTTCTATTACCATGCTCAAGAGAATTTAATGTTTGTCATTATTGGAGGACAGAGATATACCATAAGAGCTCGGTTCTGTGTTGTAGCCTTTTATTAAGACTTGAATCAGTTAAACCCTCGGACCTATTGCAACCCTATATTGAGGCTTGGTTCTATTGAAGCTGCCATACTTTGTACCTCTTCATTGCAGTCTCAGGCCAGGGATATAGCTACAGGATTTTGACATATTTTATGCTGTGATCATTTATTAAAATCTCAGATTATCTCCTATTTATTGATGCTTGGACAGAACTTTCAAATTAGCTAAGTCACCTATTTTTATTTATGAGCTCAGTGTTAAGTTACAAGATTTTGATAAGACTCAGTGAGTTATGTTTAGTATACCAATCTAGCTTGTAAAGCTCGGTCCTGTGGAATTAAGCCCAAGAACACCTCATACTTACCTTTGTGGAAGTAGAGTGGTGATAACACATATGTGGAGTATATTTGAAAGGTAAATTAATGCTTCCTTGGAGTTCAAATAGAACACATCTGTAGAAGTGTATACCAGTGTTTATTTGAAGCTCAAGTAAGACAGATTTGTGGAGGATTAAAGATTCAACTGTGGAGGGCTCGATGATATTAGAGGCATGAAAAATCAACACTGTGATGGAAATTTTGATTTATAGACCACTTTCCACCACCATTTATGTTTAACATTCCTTTCTATTGAGTTTAGGTGAATGTACCCAAGTTTGTGCATGTAGATCCCATAGGGAGAATGTGACCAAACCAGTTCATCATCTTTGTTAGTAAGCCTTATACAAGACTATGTTAATGCTTCCAATCCATATTCTGTTCCTCATGAAATCCTACATCCAACTCCAATACTTCTGTCATTTTACATCCTTGCCTCCAAATGGTAAATTGAGTTGGGTTGTCGAAATGTGGTAGTTTAGTGTTCCCATTGTCACAAAGAAAATTAATTATAGGTTGTGCCATCCAATGTTTGTCACCAATTCTTGGCCATGGATCGAATCTAATTCTAACCTTCTGTCCATTTCCTACTTTATATGCCAGACCATAATCAATTAAATTGAAATAGTTTAAAACATATCTCCATAACAGAAATATTAACCTGAGAAATTTTAGTCTATTTAATCCAGTCCTCGATAAAATTTGGTGCAACATATTTGTGTTGAACCACATTAGAGAATATATATATATTTTAAATATTTTTAACCACACGTCGGAAGACTGATGCCTTAGAGACCGACGTTAATTTTTTTAATATTTTTACTTTTTTGTCAGAAGACCGATTCCCTGATCGTCGGAAGAGCAATGTTTCGTTTTTAAATATTTTTAACTTTTTTGTCGATAAAGCGATGTTACATAAGCGTCGAGCGCAGGACATTCTAAATTTCGGATGATATTTCGTCGGAATTGCGACGGTTTGTAAAATGTCGGAATTAAATTTTGGAAGCCATAACGTCAGAATTGCGACATTTTTTGAAAACCTGAAAAGCGTCAGAAGACTAACAGTTTGTGATCATCGAAAGACTGACAGTTGTGGTTCGTTGGAAGACCGACACTTATAGAACGTCGGAATAGTGACACTTTGCAAAACATCGGAAAAAGTGTCGGTATTGCGACACTTTGGCAAAGCATCGGAATTGCGACGTAATGGCTAACCATGTTTTTTCTGGCCTCAGACTGTTGCTCTTGCGATGACTATGTGTCAAAATAGCGATGAAGTGGCCATCAGAAATTGGGCCAAATTTTCTAGTGAATTAGGAGTCTATCTCTTCCACCCAAGCTCTAGTTGAACATGTAGGTGAACCATCAAAAGTAGATAGAAGAAAAATATGCATATCATGTTGCTTGCTTCTCTCTACCTTGATCTTGCAAAACTCTGGAAAAGTGATGTGATCTCTAAACTTCTGAGTTTGAGATCCATACTCTTGCAGAAAATCAGTAAGAGTTTCTGTCCTAGCCATTCCTTCTCTTTCCATCTCTCTCATGACAAATCTGGGCATGTGACTGCACTATGCATCACAGTGTGTGGCTACATGCTCACACTCATCATATGAAAATATAGAGCTTGATTTAGATTCAAACCCTCTTGGAGATTCTATACACATCTCCCTTCTCATCTTCTTGAGATCTTCCTGAATGCTCTGTAAAGTATGAGACAAAAACTTTGGAAGTTTCTCCTCCTTTCTTCCTCCAAAAAATGGAGTCTTCTTTCTGTTCATCTTTTCTTCTTCTTGTCTTCTAGATAGCATATTGGTTTAGATCCACAGGTTGAGCCAAAATTATGCTTCCATACCACTGTAATATCCTAAAATAGGGAAAATCTACAACAATGGCAATATCTTATAATATCCCAAGATTGGAGATCCAAAAATACATAAACATAAAATGGAAAGTAGCAGTGAACAACATCGTACCAAAATGTATGTAAACCATGGAGCCATTTTATTATGTAAATCGGCTATACAACCCAAATAATCAAGGCAAACAAGCCTCCCATGAATATATATGCCAAAAGTGGATGCTGCTATATTGCAGAGTGCTCATGAACATGTATAGCACAGTCATAGATGGTACACTACTACATGGGGATGTAAAATAACATACATCTACAAATAGATGGCTCATACAATGTTGGGCGTGAAGATCTAAGCTCCCAAACACAATTCCAAGACAATCTTGGAAGGATTTCTTGAAATATGCAAAATGGAAAAAATGTTGGAGTAGCAGGGCTGAGTAGCAGCTGCAACTCAAGAACTAGATGGAGATGGTTGTATATGATGAAAAATATAAACAAACCTCTTCCAATGGATCTTCCAACATTGAAGATCTCACCCTCCAAACACACACTGCAACCCTCACTACAGATGCACACTGAAAATAACGCAGTCAAGGAGAGGGATTGCGCTGTAGATGATGGAAATGGTCGGCCTGATGCCAAAGCTAGTGAAATCAGCTTAGAAATCTCCCTCAATTATCCTCCAAAGGAAATATGGCCTCCTCCTCTGAAAAATAAGCTTCAGAAGTAGTGTTGAGTAACCCCCACTACAACACCCTACAACACAACCCAGCTCTAAACAGAAACTGCGTTGTAGATGAAGGAGTCTGCTTGGCCTTGAGCCAGGATGTGGAGAGATGAAGTGAAAGCTCCCTCAAGAGGCCTCTCAATAAAGAATATGGGATCCCTTATTGGGAACACCCGGTGCTAAGCAGCATAGCAACTCTGCTAAACAACAAGAGAATGCACAAGAGTCTAACTAGACCATGAAATCAATAATACGTAACATGAATAACAATGGCTTCCTTGCCCTCGTTTTAAACAAGTGAAATCCCTCTCACCATGGGTCATACTCATTAGGGTTTCCTTCACCGAAGAATCTTCCTCCCATTCATACTGTGTTGTCTCTCAAATTTTTCTCCACCTCCTATCCCAGCGTTGTTGACTTGGTCAAACTTGACCTTGTCCACATGCAAATGACCCTGTTCACACATGAGGGTGTGAAATCTAGCTCCTATGATGATCCATTTTCATACTATGAGGGATTTTATTTTCATTTGTGAAATTTATGGGTCTCCTTACCCATTTATTCTCCTCCTAAGTGAAATCAACAAAATCAATATTCCAAATTAGCTGCATGCTAATTTTGGAATATTACAGTCCTCCCCTCCCAAATGTTGCTTGTCCTCAAGAAACTGTAAGGATAGAACTGAGAAACCTCCTCTTCTCTTCCTAAAGCATCCTCATATGATGAAATCCTCCAAGGAAAATAATTTTGTCTTATCAACAAGTCTCCACATTGCTCCTCCCAAGCATGTAAGTTAGCTATAAAGCTATCATCATTAAAAGGTGAAATACTGAAGAAGGTAACAAAGTGCTGTCTAGAGGTCCCTTTGAGGCATGGGATCTAAAGTGCATGGGGAATCATCATTCCCATGTGGATCCTCCATCCCCAAGCAATCATCCATGCAAAGTGAGTTACCTCCCAACATGGCAACGCCTGAAAATATTCCTCCACCAATGTCTCCTGCAATGTAGGTGGGCTGAAAATATGATCATGGTAGACAAAATAGCCTACCCCATGCTGTCCCCCTCTCCACTTAAGATAAGTGTAAAGTGTTTGATGATCCTGGGCTGAAATAAAGTTTCCCTCAAGTGGCAAGAATAAGACTAGATCCTCAAGAACCTCCTCTCCAACATTATGAATCATGCTGGCCCAAGCAATCTCATATGTGATGAGTTGGAAATCATCATCATATGGCATCCAATCAATCCCATGGCTCACCTCATAAAGAAACAGGTGTTGTGCTATGGTGGCCATATCATCTCCCATGCTCCCCTTAGAATATGTAATGCAAAGAATGTGGGATTCCTCTTTCCCAAAGGACACATCCAACCAATGTGTCTCTCCCCCAACCATGCTCCCAATAAAAATAGGAACAAAAACAACATAGGGAAACATAATTGGAACCATACTTGCTACCATATGTAGCAAGGGAGAAGGAAAATGGTCCCTTATATGTAACCAACGCAGTTTGACCCTCAACTGCAATAGAGAATTACCAAAGGTGTGATTTCTCAACCACTTTCTTGCTACCCCACTCTCCTCATATGTTTGGAGAAAGTAAATGATGTATGGTGTAAGGTAAGAATTTTATCCATAATATATCTGCTCCCTAAGTCGTCCTAGGGAGTGGCCATAAAAAATGCTCATTGCCTCAAGTAGACCATGAAGTCTAGAAGGAAGAATGTTCCTTCTTTGAGCAAATTCCTGCACATGTATGGTTAAGGGATGGATATATACATTATACAAATCATTGTGCAAACAACTAATACCCTTACCATATGTTTTTCTCATGCAAATGGAGTGGCTCATAGATGAGTGTCCTCTCATCCTCAAAGAGAAAAGAGGTGGTTGTGTTAACTCTTCCAAAGATTTATGTATCTCCTCCATCTCCACATGATCCATGCATATCCTCATATGATGATATATCTCCTCCTCAAAGCCTTCCAAAAAATACCCTTCCATGATGGTGTGGTATGCTCTCATAGAATAAGTGTGGCTGAAAAGGAAATCCTCATGAGGTGTTTGTAGCAACTTCTCCTTGAGTTGGGAAGCTCTAGGTAAGAATATCCTACCATGATAGTAGATGACCCCATCTCTAACTTAATATCCCTCCTCATGTAGCTGGTTATCCAATATCATACAAGTGAAAATATCCTTGGAATATTCCACCAATAGCTGGGAATTACAATATGGATCTATCCTCCATAGTGGCAACATTGATGAACTACCATGAATAACATCTGTCATATGGCCATCCTCTTATTTGACATCTCCCATGCCAAAGATGCAAGTTGGAAGGTTGTTATCCTTCCCATGCTGCTCCTGCCACAGCGGAGAATCCGAAATGAGAGTGGGTAAAGATAATTTTGAGAGAATGCCTCTATCCTCCTGGAGTTTACCCAAGACTCCCAGTGCTATAACAAGATATCCCAAGTTCTCCACTCCTCTGAAATCAATGAGTGGTGCCTCCAAATGTGAAGCATCCCTCATCATCTGCTGATCTAGTGGTCTCCCCGGTGAAATTCCTCCATGCAATGAGACATAATTATCAAGAGTAGAATGTATGCATGAATGGACAGATCTGTACCTGCCCTCATTGCACAATCCAGTATTCCTCTTAGGTGCATCAACCTCTTGAAATGGATAGGGGTGTGTGCTCCTCATCACATGATGCTGGTCATTCACCCTATCTCCTCCTTGTATCTCCATAGGTTCACACCCTATCTTCAATGGCACATGTGAATCATGAGTTGTGCCTTGATCTCCACATATGAGATCCTGGGGAATTATTTGTAATGGTAAAATAACCCCTCTAGTTGGAGCAAGAGCTCCCTCTTCCTCTGCATGAGGTGCTAGATAAACTCTAGACATGACAATGTTGTTGCCCTCCTCCTCATCAATATGTATGAGAAACCTCCCAAGAATTGGATCCTATTTTGAAAAAGAGATCTCCATGCCCTCTTGTTCAGGAATATGAGATAGAGGTCTTTCCTCTAACAAGGTATGATGCAAGATATCAGCCTCCTCCATGATTTTCTGAAGTGGAGTTGAGTTTTTAGTTTCCTCCATCACATGTAAGGTTCTTGTTTTTTTAAATTTGTTTAGCTTCTCCACATGTGTTTCAAAAAAATTTCCATCAAATATTTCCACCAATGTCTTAGTGAACTTTTCATAGGAAGAAGTATTTGAATTTTTCAAAGAAAAAGACTCAAATATCCACCATGCATAGGCCTTACCTCCAAAATTCAGTGCTGCAACTTTGATGGCTTCATCTTCAGAAATTTGGTGTTGCTGAACATGTAGGTGAACCATCAAAAGTATATAGAATAAATCTATCCATATCATGCTTCTTGCTTCTCTCCACCTTGATCTTGAAAAAATCTAGAAAAGTGATGTGATCTCTAAACTTTTGAGTTTGAGATCCATACTCTTGTAGAAAATCACTAAGAGTTTCCCTCCTAGTAATTCCTTCTCTTTCCATTTTTCTAATGGAAAATCTAGGCATGTGATTGCACTATGCATCATAGTGTGTGGCTACATGCTCACACTCATCATATGAAAATCTAGAGTTTGATTTAGATTCAAACTCTCTTGGAGATTCTATACATATCTCCCTTCTCATCTTCTTGAGATATTCTTGAATGCTCTGTAAAGTATGAGACAGAAACTTTGAAAGTTTCTCCTCCTTTCTTCCTCCAAAAAATGGAGTCTTCTTTCTGTTCATCTTTTATTCTTCTTGTCTTCTAGATAGCATATTGGCTGAGATCCACAGGCTGAGCCAAGATTATGCTTCAATACCACTATAATATCCCAAAATAGGGAAAATCTAAAACAATGGAAATATCCTATAATATCCCAAGATTGGAGATCCAACAATACATAAACATTAAATGGAAAGTAGTAGTGAACAACATCATACCAAAATGTATGGAAAATATGGAGCCATTTTATTATGTAAATCAGCAGCAAACATGTACAATACAACTCAAATAATCAAGGAAAACAAGCCTCCCATGAATATATATGCCAAAAGTGGAATGCTACTATATTGTGTTGGGTGTGGAGCCTGATTATCTTGTTTACTTTGTATCACAGCATTGGACCCCTGTACCTTAAATGGGGCGGAAACGCCGCCCGTAAATTAATCGCTGCTATGGGGGGTCTAGGGGGGGGGGAAAAAACGACTTTATGGAGCCCCCCCCTGGCAGGGGGTTTTGGGGGCAGCGCCCCCGAAGCTAAAAACATATGTAAAATTGCCTTGTAAAAGTATATTAATTTCTAGTTAATCTGGGCCGTTCATTAGGCATATGATCTGACGGTAGAAGTTATGTTTAGTTTAGGGTTTTTTGCCCTAGAAGGCAACCCCTCTCTTTGTATGAGGGTATTGTATTGCGGCTGTGTATTACATGTGTATTCTCTGAGTGGGAAATAGATAGGGAGATTGTGAGAGAGAACAGAGGATATTACAGCGGATCTGTTGTAGGTTGTGTCTCTTCAGTTTGCTGGATAATAGAAAGGAAGGATTGGCTGTTCAGGGTGGACGTAGCCCAAACTGGGTGAACCACATATATCTGTGTCTCTCTTATTTTATGTGTTTTGTGTGCTTGTATTTTCCGCATATCTGTAATATATAATTTCCTAACAACTGGTATCAGAGCCGAAGGTATATTTGGCTGATAAACTTGCAAGAAAAAAGGGTTCCTAGTTCGAGTGGGAGCAATGGCGGAAGATGGTAAGTTTAGGGTCAAGAAATTTAGCGGCCAAAACCTCCCACTATGGAAGATGTAGATGGAAGATTATTTGTATCAGATATATCTGTACCTACCATTGAGCGGAAAAAAGAAGAAGATGGCAGCCATGACAGATGTGGAGTGGAACATTCTCGATAGGAAGGCACTTGGAACAATACGGTTATGCCTTGCGGCATCCATCGCCTTCAACATTTCGAAGGAAACAACAACAGAGGGTTTGATGCAGACATTGGCGAAACTATATGAAAAACCCTCAACCTCAAACAAGGTATTTCTTATGAAATGACTATTTAATATGAAGATGTCGGAAGGTGGATCTGCTGCAAACAATTTAAATGATTTTAACACAGTTACAAGTCAGTTAAGTTTTGTAGGGGTAAAATTTGATGATGAAGTTAGAGCTCTGTTATTCTTGTGCTCATTTCCAGAGAGTTGGAATGGTTTAGTAATGGCCATTAGCAACTCTGTCTCTGGATCTAGTACTTTAAAGTTTGATGATGTTTTCGGTGCTATCCTTAGCGAGGAAATGCGATGGAAAAGCTCCGGTGAGACATCGGGTAATGCTTTGAGTGCAGAGTCTAGGGGAAGGAGAATGGAAAGAGGAAAGAGCTCAGGATATCATAGTAAATCAAGAAAAGGCAGATCCAAGTCCAGATCGGGGATAGTGTGCTGGAAATGCAGAAAGAAAGGACACCTAAAGAAAGACTGTAGATCTCGGAAGGGAAAAGAAGGAGACACACAACAAGAAAACAATCATGAAGCAAATGTGACAAGTGATGTGTTACAAGATGCTTTGATTCTTTCTTTCGAAAATGTTACTGATTCTTGGGTTGTAGATTCAGGGGCTTCATTCCATGCCACACCTGATAAGAAATATTTTCATGACTATGTTCAAGGAGATTTTGGACAAGTTCATTTGGGTGATGACAAACCCTATAAAATTGTTAGAATGGGTAAAGTTCTTGTAAAACAACAGAATGGAAACCAATGGCTACTAAAGGAGGTAAGGCATGTTCTAGATCTGAAGAAAAATCTAATTTCAACAAGGCAGTTAGGCGGTGAAGGTTGTGTGACAACTTTCACGGATAAAACTTGGAAGGTCACCAAAGGAGCCCTGGTAATAGCAAAGGGTGAAAATGTTGGTACATTGTATTTATGCAATGGTATTTCTAACTCTGTTAATGATTTAACTTCCAAAGGAGAAGATGCCGCATTATGGCATCATAGGCTCAGACACATGAGTGAGAAGGGGATTAAGATTCTTCACTCAAGAAATTTGTTGCCAGGTTTGAAGAATGTTGATTTGGATTTCTGTGAAAATTGCATTTATGGAAAACAAGAGAGAGTCAGATTTCTCAGAGTTGGGAAAGAAAAGAAGAGCGAAAAATTGGAGCTTGTGCATATAGATGTATGGGGACCTGCTCAGGTATCATCTCTCGGTGGTTCTCACTATTATGTTACGTTTATTGATGATGCAACTAGAAAAAATTGGATTTATTGTATTCAATATAAATCTGATGTATTTGATACTTTCAAGAAATGGAAAGCTTTGGTTGAGATTGAGACAAGAAAGAAGTTGAAGTGTCTCAGATCAGAAAATGGAGGTGAATATTGCAGCAAAGAGTTTGATAGGTACTGTTCAGAGCATGGAATTTGTAGAGAGAAGACAGTTCCAAGAACACCACAAGAAAATGGTGTGTCAGAAAGGATGAACAAAAAAATCATGGAGCATGCAAGGTGCATGAGATTGCATGCAGGATTGCCTTTACAATTTTGGGCAGATGCTGTAGATACTGCTATTTATCTAATAAACAGAGGGCCTTCAAGTTCCTTGGATGGTGGTATTCCAGAGGAAGCATGGACAGGTAAAAAGGTAAACTACTCTTTTTTAAAGCCTTTTGGTTGTTAGGCCTTTGTCCATATTAATAAAGAAAACAGAACAAAGCTTGAGGCAAAATCAAAGAAATGTACCTTTATTGGATATGGTGCTAATGATTTTTGTTATCGCTTATATGATTATGAAAATCACAAAATCATTAGGAGTAGAGACGTAATATTCAATGAAAAGGTCTTGTATAAGAATCAGCTGCAGGAAAAGAAATAGGAAAAAGAAAGCAAGGAATACACGGTTCTTGATGAGATAACTGAAAAAGTAAAGGTGCCCGAAAATAATAATAATCAACAACCACAGCAGCAGCAACCACCACAACAGCAACAGGCACCTCAAACACCTAAAAGTGGTGTTAGAAGATCTACCAGGATAAGTAGACCCCCTGAACGATACTCTCCTTCATTATATTATTTATTGTTGACTGATTCTGGTGAACCTGAATGTTATGAAGAAGCAATGCAGGTTGAAAGCAAGAAGAAGTGGGAGCTAGCCATGGAAGAAGAGATGGACTCCTTAATGCATAACCAGACTTGGGACTTAGTCAGGTTGCCTGCAGGTAAAACTACATTGCAGAATAAATGGGTTTACAGGGTGAAGGAAGAAGATGGAGGAAAACAGAGGTACAAAGCTAGACTTGTGGTGAAGGGGTTTGCACAGAAGAAAGGTATTGATTTTGATGAAATATTTTCTCCTGTTGTTAAAATGAATTCAATCAGAACTATTTTAAGTCTTGTAGCAGCGGAAGATTTACATCTTGAACAGTTAGATGTAAAGATAGCATTTCTCCATGGAGATTTGGAGGAAGAGATATACATGCAGCAACCAGAAGGATATGAGGTCAAAGGGAAAGAAAAATTTGTGTGCAGGTTAAAGAAGAGCTTGTATGGCTTAAAATAGGCTCCAAGGCAGTGTTATCTAAAATTTGACAAGTTTATGTCTGAAAAAGGTTATACTAGATGTCACTCTGATCATTGTGTTTATCTGAAAAAGAAAAATGATGGCAGTTATATTATATTATTATTGTATGTAGATGACATGCTTGTTGTAGGGTCTAACATGCAGGAAATAAATGTGCTCAAACAAAAATTGGCAAATTCATTTGAAATGAAGGATTTGGGAGCTGCAAAACAGATCCTTGGTATGAGAATAACCAGAGATAGGAAAAATAAAAAATTAACACTGTCTCAGAATGAGTACATACAAAAGGTGTTGAAAATATTTAATATGCACAATGCAAAACTAATTAGTACACCTTTTTCTAGCCATTTCAACAACTTAGTAAGGAGATGTGCCCAAAGACCCAAGAAGACATGGATTATATGTCTAAAGTTCCATATGCATCAGCAGTTGGAAGCTTAATGTATGCAATGGTCTACACAAGGCCTGATATTGCACATGCAGTGGGAGTTGTAAGCAGGTACATGAATAATTTAGGAAAAGAACATTGGATGGCAGTAAAATGGATTCTCAGATATTTGAGAGGTACCACAAATCAAGCATTATGCTTTGGTGGTTCAAACATTGCTCTATAGGGATATGTTGATGCAGATATGGCAGGTGACAGAGATAATAGGAGGAGCACTACAGGATATGTATTTACTGTAGGTGGAACAGCTGTCAGTTGGGTTTCAAAAATCTAAAGTGTTGTTGCACTTTCAACAACAGAAGCCGAGTATGTTGCTGCTATAGAGGCTAGTAAAGAAATGATTTGGTTACAAAGGTTTATGGATGAATTGGGTAAGAAGCATGATATGGGCACACTATACAGTGATAGCCAAAGTGCTATTCATCTTGCAAAGAACTCAACATTTCATTCCAGGACCAAACACATACATCTCAAGTACCATTTCATACGGTCAGTATTGGAAGATGGAGAGTTGAAGCTGGAAAAGATACACACTAGCCAGAATCCTGCAGATATGCTAACAAAAGTTGTAACCAGGGAGAAACTGAGAACATGCTCAATTTCAATTGGTCTTCAAGGATGACGATGAAGATGAGAAACAGCCAGGTCCAAAGAGGAGTCATTGTCCAGCAAATGAAGCAGCGGTGGAGTTGCTACAATCAGTCTCCAAGTGGGAGATTGTTGGGTGTGGAGCCTGATTATCTTGTTTACTTTGTATCACAACATTGGACCCCTGTACCTTAAATGGGGTGGCAATGCCACCCGTAAATTAATCGCTGTCATGGGGGATCTAGGGGGGGCGGAAGCGACTTTATGGAGCCCCCCCTGGTGGGGGGTTTCGGGGGCAGTGCCCCCGAAGCTAAAAATAGATGTAAAATTTCCTTGTAAAAGTATAGTAATTTCTAGTCAATCCGGGCTGTTCATTAGGCGGATGATCTAACGGTAGAAGTTATGTTTATTTTAGGGTTTTTTGCCCTAGAAGGAAACCCCTCTCTTTGTATGAGGGTATTGTATTGTGGCTGTGTATTACATGTGTATTCTCTAAGCGGGAAACAGATAGGGAGATTGTGAGAGAGAACAAAGGATATTACAACGGATCTGCTGTAGGTTGTGTCTCTTCATTTTTTCTGGATAATAGAAAGGAAGGACTGGCTGTTTGGGGTGGACGTAGCCCAAACTGGGTGAACCACGTATATCTGTGTCTCTCTTATTTTATGTGTTTTTTGTGCTTGTGTTTTCTACATATTTTATGTGTTGCATTGCTCTGTAATATATAATTTCCTAACATATTGCAGAGTGCTCATGAACATGTATAGTGCAGTCATAGATGGTACAATGCTACATGGGGATGTAAAATAAAACACATCTACAAATAGATGAATCATACAATGTTGGGAGTGAATATCTAAGCTCCCAAACACAATTCCAAGACAATCCTGGAAGGATTTCCTGAAATATGAAAAATGGTAAAAATGCAGGAGTGGGAGGGCTGAGTAGCAGCTGCAACTCAAGAACTGGATGGAGATGGTTGTAGATGATGCACAAGCTGAAAAAACCTCCTCCAATGGATCTTCCAAGTGAAAGTCTGATCCTAACATTGAAGATCTCACCCTCCAAACACACACTGCAACCCTCACTACAGATGCACACTGAAAATAACATAGTCAAGAAGAGGGATTGCGTTGTAGATGATGGAAATGGTTGGCTTGATGCCAAAGATAGTGAAATTAGCTTAGAAATATCCCTCACTAATCCTCCAAAGGAAATAAGGCCTCATCCTCTGAAAAATAAGCTTCGGAAGTGGTGTTGAGTAACCCCCACTGCAACACCCTGCAACACAACCGAGCTCTAAACAGAAACTGTGTTGTAGCTGAAGGAGGATGCTTGGCCTTGAGCCAAGATGTGGAGAGATGAAGTTCAAGCTCCCTCAAGATGCCTCTCAAGAAATGATATGGGATCCCCGCTCAGTAACACTCGGTGCTAAGCAGCACAACAACTCTTCTAAACAACAAGAGAATGCACAAGTGTCTAACTAGACCATGAAATCAATAATACATAACATGAATAACAATGGCTGCCTTGCCCTCCTTTTAAACAAGTGAAAGCCCTCTCACCATGGGTCCCACTCATTAGGGTTTCCTTCACCAAAGAATCTTCCTACCATTCATACTGCATTGTCTCTCAAAGTGTTCTCCACCTCCTATCCCAGCGCTATTGACTTGGTCAAACTTGCCCTTGTCCACATGCAAATGACCCTTTTCACACATGAGTGTGTGAAATCCAGCTCCTATGATGATCCCTTTTCATACTATGAAGGATTTTATTCTCATTTGTGAAATGTATGGTCCTCCTCACCCATTTATTCTCCTCCTAAGTGAAATCAACAAAATCAATATTCCAAATTAGCTGCATGCTAATTTTGGAATATTACAAAATATGAAGTGAAACACACAACGTCCATGATATAAGCGCTCATATAAAATGGGGGGGGGATATTTTGGAGGAAATAGAATGATTTTTCATATCTTCCAAAATTTAAGTATAAATATTATTCGATAGAATGTTTCCCCAATCCATAACATAAGAGTCTGCAACTACTTCCATGAGGGGAACCCATTCTACTAAACATTTGTAGTGTCAGGCTGACCAAAGAGCCTAGACATCATTGCAGCAACATAATAGTAGGGACTTGCAAGGGAGTCAGTAGAAAACATACCCTTGTCATCATTCTTGTGCTTATTGGAATTCTTATCCATTTCTTTATTGGATTTTATTTGAGCTCGTTTTTGTTGGTGAATTGTGCTAGAAATTCCTTGTCATAGAGATTTTTAGGGTCTGGGATGTGGTACATCAGCTTCAAGTCTTCGGCTTTGAAGGAACCTATCATCATTCCTCTCTTGATTAGAAAATTTCTGTCATCAATGTTGAGATTATCAATTATCCATATTACCATATCTATATATGGTAATATTTCAGGTCGTGCAACAATTTGATGCAGGAAAGAATTAGCCACTACTTTTGTAGTGGCTTCTGAGGAATTAGAAGCATCAACAATAACTTTACTCTAATCCTTGTGAGGTTTCTCATACTCTAATAGTTTGTACATAGCTTCCCATGAGGAGGATCCAATTTTAGGTCCACATGTTGTTTCTGTAAACAGAGGAAGCATCTTTATTCTCTCAGTTGCAGCCTATGTAGGATTCACAGGGGCCATCAGTTTCTTAACTTTCTTGAGAGATTTAGACATCTCTAATTTTTTATTTTTTTTTTGGGCTCACTTGCGAATAAATGAGAAATGATAAGTGGAAAGAGGAAACTTTGATTTTACAAATGCACAAGTACCATAGTAATGGAAATAGTTAAATGGATGAAACTTGGCATGTTGCTAATATATGAATTCAATGCTTCTTAAAGTCAAATCATTTTGGAGGCAAGGACTACAAAATTTTTAATTTATGGCATTCTAATGAAGGTAAATCCTCTCTACAGATAAATACAAACCCTCTAGCACTAGGGTGGGTCTACTAACAAAATGACAAACTAGAGTGTACCTTCCTAATTACTGAATGAACTAGACGAGGTAGATCGACCTACCTGAAGTCCAACACTATCATTGTGGCTGTTGTAGTGGTGGTCTCTTGATTCCTATCTTGGCAAGTTACGATCCTTTCACCATGATGCTTGGATACCTACAAAAGATCAACAAACAAGAGCAGCATACAAAGAAACAATCTCATTCACAACTACTAACCATTCAAGGAGGGTTAATCATATTACATCAACACAACATGGGAACTAGAAAATAGTTGTGACATATGTATTCATAGAAGAAAGAGTTGCAACCAAGCCTTGACGTCACAACCTCCTTTAGCGGGGTTTTGTTGAAGCGCCTCTCGACAAATGTCAGGGAATTCTGACGGGATGCAAGCACAAGCTCTCTCAACAAGGAACTCTTTCGTTCTATCTTTCCTAGCAAAGCAAATGGAAATCCCTCTAGCGGTTCTACTATATTATCTTCAATTCAACTAGCTTCATTAATGGAGGATGGCTATACTTATAGAGGGAGAGGAGGAGGTTGGGATCCCTACTATGGTGGAAGGGAGGCCTTATATCATGGGAGGTTTCCCCAAAAGGTGGAAAAAAGAGGCCAAAAGAGGAAGGTCATGGTTATTAAGTAGAACCACTCCCCATGACTCATCCATGAAGTTGTTATGATCGACACTTCACCTCTATTTTTTTTTTTTAATTTCCATTAATAGATTGGCACATGAAGCTAACTGAGACAGAGTGCCAGCTCGCGCAGGGGCCAGTGTTAATCTGCCTCATCGGTGTGAGGGCATAACAGGCTACCAGCTCTAAGGAAAAAAAAATTGTTTCTGATGGTCTGTTCAGGAAATGGTCAACAGAAGGAATGTTGTCCTCATGGAAAGGGATGTAATGATGGTATTTGCAAGGCATGGCACTTTATTTTGATCACAGAAATGAGCCTCCAATGTACGGGATGGGGATTGCAGGGACAGTGACAAAATGTTGTGTAACAGATGCCCCCTAAAGCATGAGGTCCGAGAGAGAGGAAGGGGTGAAATTCTTTACGAGAACGCGTTCGAACCAAACACCGCTATCGGAAGACCTGCAATTAAAAACACAACTAATATCTCTGAGACATGAACATGTGGTATGGGCACAACCATCCATAATAAAGTACATATAAACTGGGATCCAAGGTATGGACGCAGCCATCCAACAAGAAGGATCAATAAATAGACTCAGGTATGGTCGCAGCCATCCAATCAAAAGAGTCATGTAATAAAGTCATGATAAACCATAATATCCCATATCCTGGATCGTATCATACAAGACCCAAGGTCTTGCGCTCCATCTCGACCCAAGCAAGTGCAAATTCAAGCATGCGAATATTTGAGCTGAAGTTGAACATGCAGGAAAGTCACTTGATTACCAGCCAATGACGAAAGCTGTTAACAAGTGCGACAGAAACCACTAATAATGACAATGGCTCTCAAGGTACAATAGGTACAATCCATGGAATGTGAATAATGAGCTAGCGTCGAAGACCCGCAGAGTCACTCGATCTAAGGCCAATGATGTGGACCTATCGTCGAATGCGAAGAACCTTCCATTGAGGCATGCAAGATCCAAGGTACCGGTAGGGAGTTTCTAGACCAATTTCCTGGATAATGAGCTGAAGTCGACAGGAAGTGACTTAGACGAAGGAGGGCCATAATTTTTCCCACATCATCGACACGAGATAGAGGAATATGATGAAAGTGAATCAGGACCAACAGAGAATCAAAGGGAGGTTGAAAAATGCAGAGGAAAAATTCTCTTGAACATATCAGTGACACGACTTTGGATTTGGCAGTATTTGACATCAAGGAATATGAGGTCATCATGACGTGGCAAAGAGTAGATGAGAGGTCAAAAAATATTACCCAAACCCATGAAATCAAAAATGACAAAATGAGATGTCCCCAACCTGACACGAATGCAAATGAGTGTCATGTTCAAGAGCGACATACTGCCAACATAACTACTAACTGGTTTAATTTTCCCCCACCATTTCTAAAGGGGATAGCATATGATTTTGTTGTAATTTTTTCCTTCATACAAATCCAACCTAGTACTGTTTATGAGCCCTAGGAAGGAGGAAGTCTAATAACATCATGGCGACGATGTTCGAAGTCATCAGAGTTTAACAAGTCTGACAAAGGGAGAACTCGACATCTTTTCATGTTTAGAGAGTTTGAAAAGAAGCAGAAAAGAAAAATCCGTCATGTCCCTTTTCCTAAGTAGTCTCTCAGATCCGAAAAGGTAGAAAACAATATCTGAAAGAACCTCTTAGTCGCGATAGGCTAAGGTATTTTTTTTTCATAAATAATCTATCCCAGCCCGAAAAAGGGGTAAATGTGTACTGGGTAGATATCATTTCGAAGCCATTTAATGAGTTCAAAACAACAAGAGTCTCGACAATATTTTTTTTTTAGAGAGTCATAAAAGAGATAAAAGATGACTCCAGTAGTGACTTTTTCATGTTTTTACCGGTCTGAAAAAGTATAAAATATAACTTGTGACTTCATCGCTCTCTCATTAAAGTCCTGTCGCTACACAAGAAACAAATGTAAAACCCATTTCTCGAAATAACATAATGTAATAATAAAAAAACATGTTTTAAAACCTAATTAGGGTTATGAAAAGTCATAAAATGCCAAAAATGGTAAAAAATAATTACTTTTCACTTCTACCTCTTGTGGAGCAATAGTTACCCATTTTTCATCGCGATTTTGTGGGGACGATAGGGGGCAATCTGGCAGACTAATCTCGAATCCTCCAGTTCCAGGTAAGAGCTGATATCCTTCCTCACATTTTAAGTCCTCTTTCATTACCTGCAACCTTCAATTTTGATTTCTTAGTGGGAAATTGTGAAAACTAGGGCACAACGGTTGGCGTGAGTTTCGGGCACGGACTCGCGCCAACCACCTAATTTTCTGAACTCCAACTGCGCAGACCTTTTAAAACTTGAAATTAAAGTAAAAAATCCTCAATTTTCACAAATCTTAGCTTTTTATTTAGCTAATAATGTCCATATGAACATGTTCACAAGTGAAAGGGTGGAAAAATGGTGATCGAATGGAAGGAACAGTAACATAGCGAAGAAGATGAGCTTGCCATGGATAATTAGAGATGCATCGAAGCTCTCAGAGATTATGGACTGAAAAATTATTCATGACGCCATGTATTAGAGCTTAAACAGAGCTGCTGCAATCCTTGATCAGTATCTGGGATGAGGATCAGGAAAAATTCATTCTTCGAGATCAGGAGCTCGAGATTGATGTTTCTGATATCTATTTCATAACAAGATTGTTGCAGAGGGGAGTAGCACCAATCTTAACTGGCACCTGGCCCACCATGGAGAACATGAGCATGGTAATTGACAAGGTATGTCTTGGGGCACAAAAAGGATCAAAAAGCGGGAAGATGGATATCTCGACCATCCCAGATTTAGCACTGAAAGTAGTGCTACACACGATCACACGAGCTGTGGGATCATAAGCACTGCATGAAACAAAAAAAACACAATTAATTCTTGCTGTAGACTGCTTGACACTGACCATCTACAACTGGGCAGAGGCAGTAACAATCAATATAAAACGTCAGCTAACAAAGTGCAAGAAGACCAAATTGAAGCAGTTTGGTTATGGGTCTATCCTGGTATCATTCATCCTAGAACAAATACTAATATTTCAGCGTCAGGAGGTGATAGTCCCGACACCACCAGCACTGGAACCATGAATGGCTCGATGGGCAGCTCTTATGCCAAGATCAGGGGCGGTCAGCAGATGTGTTGGGGACCTGAGGTTTTTGATTGGCTCCGCCGACAGTTGATTGTCATGGAGAACTAGCCCTATTTTGGCACAGATTTCACTGGTGATCCAGACCTCCCACTCCTAGAAGGAGAGGATTGGGATGAAGCACTTGGTAAGAATCATTTTTAAATTTTATGAGTATTATGATTTTTTTTGGTATGTATGTTCTGAAAATTAATCCATATATTTGCAGATGTAGGCCTAGAGAGACCAGCAGGTATGTCTTCGATAGTGAGGCGAATACCTCGCGATTTTGATGTTGCTCCTCAAGGTGAGGAAGAGGATATTGTGCACAACTTAGAGGGAATCGCTCATGGAGTTCTAGACTAAGCACAATTCGATGATGTTCCTCATGCATATCAGAGACACACTGTAGGGGTGTCTAACCGAGTTCACCGCTTGCTGAGGTGGCTTGTCTAGGAAGTGACATGTTATGATGACCATCATGCTAATTAGACACCTAGGCTTTTATTTCTGAATTTTGATGAGAGACATGGTGTCTCAAGATGTAACAGAAACACACATATTTTTTTTTTGAAACTTATGGTGCACACTGATGCAAACATCCGATATAAATATACACACATCTATTTTTCCTATTTGATATGAGCCTCCATGTGATGATTATTTTACATATTACGCAAATGTCTATCTAATACAATGTTAGCCACTGTATCAGTTAATGCATTCATTTGTCTAGGAATGTGTTGATATGTAATATAATTAAAATGTATTTCTAGCAAACGAACACATAAATACAATCTTAAAATGTGAGGGTTTCTAACTGAATAATGCCCATTAAGTTGAAGAATAACATGTTGTGAGTCTAGATTTACAGCCAATGCACCAATGCCGAGGGTAATTGCCTTGGTTAACAGTTTAATGACATCACTATATTTAGCGACATTGTTTGTAGTTTGTCCTAGAAAAATACCTTGGAGGGCTATCAACTCACCAGCAGGATCATAAATCACCCACGCTGCCAGAGACAAATTCCGGGTACTACGAGAAGTGTCATCTATGAAACCGACATAAGGGTTAATAGACATTTGCATAATAAGAAACGACCCAATAAGCAGGAAAATGCTCACAAAACACACCAAGCCAAAATGTACAAAAATGAAAAAAAACACCTATGTACAAAAAAAATGCACGAATTACTCATGCATAATACTTTTTGAGATACAACCCATTTCTGGGCTGATCTAAAGGGTGACCTTCATAATCAATGAGCTCATAGGCCCCGTCCTTCAAGACACGTTTAATGATGTAAAGCCCATGCCACATAGGTTGGAATTTTCCTTCCCCCAGTTTATCATGATCTTGGTTGTATAGGAGGACGAGGACTCCTTCTACAAAGGAGCGAGGGGAAACTGACTGGTCAAAATGTGCTTTGATCCACTTCTTCTTTGCCTCGATTACCAAAGCAGCAAAGCAGCGAATATCATCTAGCCTCTCTAAGTAGAGAAGACGCTCTTCTTCAGGTGAAGTATTGGGTAGTAATTCAACAGCTAATTTGAGCGAAGATATTTCACACTCAATCGGAAGGGTAGATTCCAGATCGTAAACAAGATGGAATGGAGTGAATCTGATCGCATCCTTAACTGAGGTTCGGTATGCCCAGAGAGCCAAAAATAACATGAGATGCCAATTGGATTTGTGGATCCCAATCATACGTTGAAGCATAGTGGCTAGAATTTTGTTCACAACTTCAACCTAGCCATTGGCCTGAGGATAGTATGGCGTTGAGCTGTCGTGATGCAAGCCTAATCTGGAGGTCAAATCCACCACCATATAATGCCGAAAATGGGAACCATGATCGGTAACAATGGCTTAAGGGACACCAAACCTAGAAATTATGTGATTTAATATGAACTGAGAAACTGTCTTACCATCGGCAGCAAGTGTAGACATTTCTTCGACCCATTTGGTGAAGTAGTCAACAACTACGATAATATAAGCATTCCCCCTCGCCGAGTGAGGGTTACACATCATAAAATCGATGCCCCATTTCAAAAAGTACCAATGGTAATGACAGGGTGCAAATGTGTAGGCCGTGTGCACATCTTGCGCTGATAGATCTGGAAATCATGAAATTTATGGACAATAGTAATGCAGTATTTGAAAATAGAGGGCTAGAAATACCTAGCATGAAGAATCTTCTGTGCATTGGCATAACCAAACATGTGACTGCCATAGGAACCACTGTGGCAATGATTCAAAACTTTCTCAGCCTCCTCGAGAGTCAAACACTGTCGGAGAATGGAATCTACTCCGATGCGGTATAATGTATCCCCGACTATACGATAAGGTTGCGATTGATGGCGGATGTGTTAGCGAGCATCCTTCATCAACTTAGATCTGAAAGTGGGAGTCTGAAGATATATGATGATGTCACTGTACCAAGGATCGAGGGTGGAGATCAGAAAAAACATATCGTCTGGAATGCATTCTTCAGGTCTAGACGGAGCAAAGTCAGAGGGAAGGGAGTAGATCAAATCAACAAATACTAGTGACTTCGTCGACTTGGTAGTAGTAAACTCCAAATTGAACTCTTGGAGGATGTTTGGATAATATGCTAGTGTAGATTAGACTTCAATTTCTTATCAATCCGAGTAGGTACACTTAGAGGTACTTATCTAAAATATATCGATCTAGAATGATTTGGTCTCCTAAATGAGGGTTTAGTGTAATAGGATTCAATACTCTTTTACAAGAGGTTGTTCTTTGTTTCCTTCTACACTTGAAAACCTTCTAAAACAAAACAAATCTAATCTCCTAAAAACAGAGTTCTATTGTTTGTCCGAGATTCTCTAGTTCCTTTACAAGAACTCAATTCATAGAGCCTCTTCCAAGTTTTTAAATCAACACACTAAAATCAATTGTCTCCTCCAAATATTAACTCAATATACTTATCAATCATACTCATTCAAAACAGAAGCAAGTTAATAATCTTGAAATCAACCAATCGCTAAGTCCTCTTACAAGGTTCAGTCATTAGACTACAAGTTGAGTTTTGCAATTATAACCATGGTCATTAAGAATAAATGATAAATGAAATAGTAAACACAAATTTCAATTCGAAGACTGATGTCAATTGAATCTTCTTACAAAGACCTTTCACAAAAGACATTGACTTCTATTCACAATTCTGATTCATAAACTTGCAGCATAAGAATTAAATAGAAATGTCTATTAGATTCGATTATGCAAATGTAAATGAAAAACAAAAGAAAGTGTACCAGCGCTGTAATGGGAGCCCTCCACACATTGCAAGCACACCTTAAGATAAATCAGATGAAGAAAATTATGAACTATAACACCATCAATAATTGAATCTCTGTATTAAAGTCTAAAATCCAATTACATAAATCAAATTTTGAAGCTTGTCACGTAATGTCTCATGTCTAGCCTTCAATGTTTTTCCTTCTAGCTATTTATCATTTAATTACATAACAAAAAGAGGCTATTTGTGTTCCTCAAAATCCTAACTAACTTCCCAAAGGAGTCGAATTAGTTCAGATCCCTTTTTACAAGAAAAATATCAAATCTGTTCATTAATTACTTAGGATTTTCTGCTGAAATAGCTGGAGTTGACCAACATTGACTAGCTACCTATGGACTTCGAATCTAGAGGTGGATAGATTTTTCACCATCCTTGTACATTCAGGAATAGACCCTCAGTCCTCAATTTTTCCAACCTGTCATGTAACGTGTCAAAACATGAAACCATTATAGGAAGTTACGAAAACCTGTAATTTTCTGAAAAATCCTAGTTTTAACACAAAAATTCCTAAAATTAATTCCAATGTAATAATAATAATAATGGCATTATATTGATCAGTTTCAAAGGAATATGAGAGATTTATGAAGGTTAAATGAGGAAATATGATGGATAAAATGAATTTTTTTAGGTGAAAGAATGAGTAATGAAATGGTACCAATAGAGGATAACAATCCACTTTGAGTATTTCCCCCCCAGCAATAGGCGAGACAATATGTAAGTCATGGAAGTACATTCAGAAATCACATTCATAGTACGCAATATAATATAATGATGAAAATGTTGAACTTCTTGAACCGTAACTAATGCTAACTTGTCGACATGGGTATAGTGCATTTCAGTATCGAGAAGGTTACGAGAGAGGTAATAAATAACATGCTCATCACCATCATCATCGTCTTGAACCAGAACCATGGAAATTGTGCTAAAAGCGGCAGTTAAATAGAGGGAAAAATTGCTATGATAATTCAGAGGACGCAAAAGAGGAGTGTTGACAAGCAACGTCTTCAATGTGTCAAAAGACTTCTGAGCAATCTCATCCCAGAGGAATGGGACACCCTACTTCAATAATCTCTTAAATCCTTTAGCTACTTTGGCATAATTAGGTATAAAATGACATAAAAAATTATCCTTGCCTTATAGACTCTGTAGCTGATGTAGTGAAGATGGAGAGGGGAGATTTAATAATAGCCTCGAATTTAAGTGGATCAAGGCAAATCCCATCTGTGGACACGATAAACCCTAAGAATGTACCAGAATCGACGCAGACGATACATTTGCGTGGGTTTAACTGAATGTTATAATGTCGACAACAAAGAAATATCTGACGAAGATGGTTAGGATGGTCCTTGAACTTGCCTGAATGAGCTGGAAGGTCATCCAGATAAGGTTGAATGACGTGCTTAATATCGTGAAAATAATACGACATCGCTCGCTGAAATGTGGTCCCAACATTCTTTAGGCCGAAAGGGAGTTTCTTATACGTGAAAGTACCCCAAGGACAAATGAGGGCAGTCTTATGCTGATCATTCAGGAGAATGTTATTCTGATTATAGCTAGAAAAACCATCCATGAGGGAAAATATCTCACTCCCAGTGCAGTCATCAATGATCTGATCTATAAAGGGAGTAGGATAATTATCCTTAGGACATGCCCGATTGATGTCACGGTAATCAACACAGACGCAAATGGTACCCTGATTCTTATCTACAGGGACAATGTTAGACACCCATTCTTTCAAGGGAATCAGGTAGATGAAACCAACGTTGAGAAGTTTTTCAACTTCAATTTTTATGGTAGCAACCTTCTGAGGGTGCACAGGACGAAGACGTTGAAGAACAAGCTTTGAACCCGGGTAGGTAGGAATTTTATGCACCACTATACTAGGATCAATGCCAAGAATTCTTCATAGGACCATGTAAAGACATTGCGGAACTCACGGAAAAGGCTAGTATAAACCTGAACTTCATTAGAAGAATAGGTGACCCTAAGATGGATGTTCTCGATAATTCCTGTTTTGACGGAAATGTTGATAGGCATCATTTGCGTAATGTTACTCAAGTTACCCTTGGTAAATAATTCATGTGTCAGAATAGGCGTTCGAAGCGGGAGAGAAGGAACCTGAGATGCGAACCTCTCAAGACATGTAGACATGGCCCCAAGGCCAGGCATGAAAAAATAATGATGATGACCATCCTAACATGGAAAATCCTCGAGAGACATAGATTCTACGATGGCTTCATCGGAAGGAAATATCTCTTCCAAGGGATTGGATGAATCCGAATCGTCGAGCCAAGGGGATTGAGAATAATCATCGAGAGACATGCTCAAAGGAACATGATCAGAAGGTAGAGGATTCGAAGCCGCAAGAAGTTCACAATAAGCAATCTTGATCAGACTCAAAGGCATCTAATATCCAAAATAATTGATCTGTTCTGGTGAAGGGATTATCCTTGGGTCATTGGACTGAGAGATCATGTTGGTCTGAATAGTGTTGGGTGGAGGAAGGGGAAAAATATCCATGAGGGTAGGATCTTTGAAGAGACCCGACCCAACACTCTCGTAGGGAGTAGGAACATGATCCACATACAGAACGTTGTTCTTGGAAGAAGAGGTGAAAATGGAAAATTGATCAATAGTAACAATCTTTTCTTCATGCGGGAATTTTAGGACACGAAAGAGAGTGGATGGAACACACAACATGGCATGAGTCCAACTGCGACCAAGGAGAATATTGTAATTGAGTTTGGCATCAACTACTTCGACCTCGATATTGATTTTCTTCCCTTTGAAGGTAATCGGTAAAATAGCGAGAAAACCAAAAGGTTTTGATTCTCTTCCATCAAATGCTTCAAGTGAATTTGGTGATGTATGGAGGGCTGGAGAACCAATGGCTTTCTAGAAAGAAGATGACATGATGCACGTTGACGCACCTTCGTCCATAACTACTCGATGGATATCAAGACCATCAATAACAACCTGTATAATGAGCACAATTTGATGCGGGAGTCGTGGAACGAAATTCTCTAAATCGAAAGCGAGAAGGCTAGTTTTAGCAGGATCAACCCTGCCAATCGCGGATAGCTAAGCCTTTCGTTGAGATGGGCAACTCTAAAGTACTTCTAAATCAGACATTGCAAACGGCGCCTAAGCCAAATCCTCAACAATATTGTAATGTTGAGCAACACGGGCATTTGGATTGTACGAAGACTTACAAAGTACAAATTTGGAGGGTGGTCATACAACGAGATCAGTACTGGGCCTTTCAATCTGAAGAGGGCCAGAAGCAGGCGTAGGAGGAGGACCATCTGCGATCTCTTTCCTCGCTACCTGACATGATTCGATATAATCCTTTGATCGAGTAGCAATAGAAATAGATGCAGAACCGTTCATCATGAACACTTGAGATCCAAATGGGGTAGAGGACTGAGGTTGCTCTACCATCTGGGTTTGCTAATATGGAAAAGGTTCTTTAAGAACAGTTGTAGTTTGTAATATTCCTAATTTAGCTTCAGCTAATGGGAATATTAATTTTTCACTTAAAACTTAGATTGATGAATAAATGGGCAAGGAGACTCATAATTTGCTCAAATATGAATAAAAATCCTTCCTAATGTGAAATGGGATCATGTAATAACTATTTCAAACATCCACATGTGTGAACAAGGTCTAAAATATGTGGGCAAGGTCAATTTTGACCAAGTCAACATAAATTACTCTCAAAGAAGTGGATTCTAAATAAAGCCAGCTTAATGTGAATAGGGATCAAATCCAGCTAGATAAAATGAAGTAACCTTGAGTGTGAAAGGGGACAAGGCATGAAGAATCATTCAAGGTTGACCAAGTCAACAAAACTGTCTAGATGCATTGAACCATCTTGTTGGACAACACAGTTTTTGTGGAGGAGCCTTTGCATGGAAGCAACCTCATAGTGGGTGGGACCCTTGGGGACAAAGCTCATCAATTATATAATGAAGGAGATGGAAAGCATATGGACATATTGGAGATTATATTTTCATGAGGTCTTCTTAGACTTCCTACATACTTATCTTTTTAGCTAAGTTGCTGCACTGCTTAGTGCAAGGGTTTACCCGGGTGGGGATTCCCTACTCTTTCTTGGAGATCTTGCTTGAGAAATCTAAGAGGAGGTTTTTAATCTAAATTTTCCACTACCTAGTGTTGGGCCAAGCATCTACCTTCAGAAAAAATGCATTCCCTTCAGAAAATTGCGTTATTTCTTAAGGTGTGCAGTGGAAGGGGTTGAAACCCCATTTTGAGGAGCTAGTTTCCCAAGAGGAGGATCAACCTTTCTTTGGGAAAGCTAGAGGGAGAATCTACAGAAATTTATTTGCATTTCCAGCCATATATTTTAGAGCTTCAGCCATACAACTTTATTCAGCCACAGATTTGCAGCAGCTTTCTCTTGTACATTTTTTAATGTCAAGAAACCCTTGCCGGGTCTTCTTGGATCTGTGTAAAAGAGATTAGATCTATGTTTTGTACATCATTGAGTATTATAATAATATTATCAGTCATATTTCTCTATTTTTTGAGTTAACCTCTCTTTAGACTGCGCAGTCACTAGTGCAGCTGCTCCGACATTTCGCAGTCTTGGGGTTTTGGCAATTTTTAGCTGTCTTGAGCATGGGAGGCCTGTTTGACTAGGCTAAAGGCATTTGTTTCTGAAAATATTTTGCATGCATGTCTTATATTTCCCATTATAAGGGACACAACCATTATTTTTCACTGTTTTAACTCAATATTCAAAAAATAGCGTTTTTGAGGCAAAAATAGCTGTTTTTCCCCACTTGGTGAACTGTATAAAGGCATAGTTTGTTGCTGTGATTGTTATTATGATGGATATGTGTTAAAACACATTACATGAGTTGATTAATTACTATTATTCAACTTTGGAATACCTTAAGGTATTCTTATTGTTGTAGAAAATTCCAGTTTTGGGATATTACAGTGGTATCAGAGCAACAATCTTGGCTTAGCCTGTGAGCTCAAGAATTATGGAGTATTCTCATGGGGAGGAGGATATTTGTAGAAGAAATCGAAGAAAACCCTTTCTTTCTAGAGAAATGATGTTCTCAAAACTTCTCTTGACAAATTTGCAGGGCAAAAGCAAGGGCATCAAAGAAATGAGGAGGGAAACACATGAAGATCCCTCAAAAAAATATATACATGAGGAAGATTCTAAGTCCTCATATTTTTGATATGAGCACTCAGCCATATCATCAGATATACCATGTTCTATTAACAATTTCTTCATGAAGAGGAAGAAAGGAGATGTGCCAAAGAGAGATACTCTTGGTGATTATTTGCAAGAATATGAAGATCAATTTGAGGAGTTCAAAGGTCACTTGAATTTCCAAGGGTTTTTCCAAATGAAGGAAAAGAGCACAAGGAGAAAGAAGTAGGGTGAGGGTAGATTCTTTCTATCCACTTTTGATGGATCACCTTTATGTCCAGCTAGGGCTTGGGTGAAGGAGCTAGACACCTTTGTGCAACAACATCAAGTTTCAAAATTTGAAGCCATCAAAGTAGCAGCACTGCATTTTGAGGGTAAGGCCTATGATTGGTGCTTTTTTGAATCATTTTCCTTAAATAATGCAAATACATCTACTTATGCAAAGTTCATTAAAAGATTAGTAGAGAGGTTTGATGATATTTCATGTGATAAATCTTCTATTGCAACTATCAAACCACATCAAACAAAACTTTTGCATGAGTTGGAAGGGTCTATAAAGCCAACTCCATTTCTGAAAACCAAAGAAGAGGAGGTGAGATTGCTTGATGCTTTTCCAAGGGCAACATCTCCTTTGGATGAAGGGATTTTTTTCAAAGGAAAGACATGAAGATTCCTTCTTCAAAAGAAAACCAAGATTTGAGGTCTCTTGTTGAAGACAAGGCAACTTCAACTATTGAAGAGGAGAAAGGGAAGGCAGGTGAATTAGTTCCATGACCAAAAGGTAAAAATGTCATTGGGAATAAATGGGTGTTCAGGAACAAATTGAATGAAGATGGGCAGGTTACCAGAAAAAAATCAAGATTGGTTTGCAAAGGCTATGCACAAGTGGAAGGAATTGATTTTGACGAAAATTTTGCACCAATTGCCAGAATGGAAGCCATCCGAATGTTTCTCTCCTATGCATGTTCAAGAAAAATCAAAGTCTACCAAATGGATGTTAAGTTAGCATTTCTAAATGGAGAATTAGAAGAATAAGTTTACATCGAACAACCTGAAGGTTTTCTACTATCACAAAAAAGAAGACTACGTCTGCAGGTTAAAGAAGGCTCTATATGGTCTCAAGCAGGCTCCTAGAGCATGGTATGCTCGTCTTGATGGATATCTACGTCAAAAAGGGTTCAAGAAAGGTACTGTTGATAGCAATCTTTATGTACAAATAGATAAAGATAATTTAACAATTGTTGAGGTATATGTGGATGATATAATATTTGGTAGCAATGATGATCGACTAAGTAAGAACTTTTCTACAAAGATGCAAAGTGATTTTGAGATGTCTTTACTTGGTGAGCTGACATACTTCTTAGGGCTTCAAATATCTAAGCAAGAGAAAGGAATATTTATATGTCAAGCCAAGTACATCAAGGAAATGCTCAAGAAATTCAAAATGGAAGATTGCAAACCCATCCTTACTCCGATGGTAACAGGTTGCAAATTGAGCATAGACGACTCATCTAAGGATGTGGATCAGAGGTTGTACATATCTATGATTGGTAGTCTTCTATATGTAACAGCCTCTCGGCCAGATGTTATGCAAGCAGTTGGACAAGTAGCAAGATTCCAAGCAGCACCAAAAGAATCACATATTATTTCCATCAAAAGAATTCTTCGATATCTAAAGGGCACAGAATAATATGGCTTGTGGTATCCCAAGGGTAACAATCTCATTATTCAATCCTATACAGATGCAGATTGAGCAGGAAGAATTGATGATCGTAAGAGTACTAGTGGAGCAGCATTCTATCTAGGTGGTTGTCTCGTATCATGGTTGAGCAAAAAGCAAACTTCAATCTCGTTATCTACAGCGGAAGGAAAATACATTGCAGCAGCATCATGTTGTACTCAAGTCCTTTGGATGAAACAAACTTTTCAAGATCTTCAAGTACAATTCAGTGAGCCTATTCCCATATTCTGTGACAACACTAGTGCCATTAGCATCTCCAAGAATCCTGTCATGCATTCAAAAACAAAACACATTCCGATCAAATATCATTTTTTTAGAGAACAAGTCGCTAAAAAGAATATCAAACTTGAGTATGTTTGTACAAAAGAACAAATTTCTTATATCTTCACTAAACCTTTACCTCATGAAGCATTTGAATATCTTCGTCAAAAGCTTGGGATTCTCCCAAGTTCTCATTAGATTATAGGTCTGCAGGACGGTTGTGTGTCAGGGGGAGTGGAAGTGTGTATAGGTCTGCAGGATGGTTGTGTTTCAGGGGGAGTTACCCTTTTCCATTGATGTCAAAGGGGGAGAGAATGTTGTAGGAAGAGGTGTCATGATCGCAGGGGGAGTACTTGTGTTGCCATAAATGACAACCGCTGATCAACATTCAGCTCTTTCAAAAATAATTTTTTGTTGTTGTTTTAATTTGCTAACTTCATAAAGATAGATATTGGATTTAATCTTCTTCATATCCTCGATTCTATTATACTTGATAGTACCAGATACTACCAAATTTTTAGATTGAGGATTGAGTGTAGATTTGACTGGCTGGGAATCAATAGTAACCTGCCGAGATGGTTTAACTAGAGTTTTTTATTGACAGGTTTATCTTTAGCAATAGAAGTGGGGATTTTCTATATTTGATTTAACTAAGTCATTTCTATAGAATTCCTAATTCTAGTGCTAACAAGCATGGTTTCGACCTCTATCTCTTCATCAGAGGAAGGTAAAACAAAATCCCATAATCCATGTAATTCAATAATTTCTTCATCTTGGGATTCATCGGCAGAAGCTGCATTTTCTTCTTCTTCTTCTTCTTGATCAGAATCAACATTATAAATAATGTTGGGAGGTTGAGAAACAAAAGATTGACTTTTTCTAAATGATCCAAAGGGTTTTCTAGTAGAGATTTTAGCATCCTGTTTTTATTTTATTTTAACCATATTATTGGACATGGTTTTAGGAAATTTTTGCAATCCCTCGAGATAAAAAGGATCTTTAGGATTTTTCTTCTTTGACTCATCTTTGAATGTTACCTTTTTAGATCTTTTATCTTCAAGCTCATTTTTATTTTCTAAAGCAACAATTCTTCTCTCAACCGACAAAGCTTCTTTCATGTTTTCTACAAGAGTGACTTTATTAGCTCTATTTTAAAAAATTGATATATTATAAGAAAGAGAAGATATGTACCATTCTATTTGTACATCCAATCCAATTTTAGAGGCAATTGGGATTTTATTTAATAACTTGTTAAACCTGGAGTTGAAGTCTTTGATCTTTTCACATGTATTAGCTTTCAAATTTGAAAGATCATTGATTAATGACGCAATTGTCCTATCATCACCAAATTTAGAAAGAAATAGCTCTTGAAAAGTATTCCAATTTCCTATAGAACTTGAAGGGAGGGAAAAATACCAGAATCATGCAGATCCTCCGACAGTATAAGGAAACAATCTAACTACAACATCTTCATGTTCAACACCGTTAAGGTTCATCGCTAACATAAAATTATCATTAGAGAAATTTTGAGGTCTAAAATGGGCCTCCTAAGAAAAATGTACAACCAAAATAAAATTTATAAGAACCAATAGGATTCAATATGATAATGTCAACCATGGGGGATGATTGACCATTTTTGGGGTAAAAAAGTAAAAAGATTAAAAAACAATAAAATAATAAAACTAATTTTCCAACTTGTATTTTCAACTTATCTCCCTAATTTTTTACTCAAATTTCGAGCAAGAGTACTCATTAGATGAAAAGTTTAATTCCTCATCCAAGGAGTACCCATGTTGCATACTTTTTATGGATCCTACTAAACGAAAAATGAGAAATACATGAAAAAACGTGATTGCAATCACCTTTTTCATGTATTTCTCATTTTTGTATAGTAGGGTCCATAGAAAGTATGCAATATGGCTACTACTTGGATCAGGAATCAAATTACGCATCCAACGAGTGTTCCCACTTGAAATTTGAGTAAACCCATAAGGAGATAAGTTGAAAATACAAGTTGAAAAAGTAGTTTCTTCTTTTTTCCCTCTAAAATTTGATGATGTAATCAAACTTTATTTTATTATTTCCACTATTATTTTATTATTTCCTTAGGAGGCCCATTTTAGACCTCAAAATTCCCCTAATGTCAGATGTTCTTCTGTAGGAAGACCATCATCAGGATTATACTCTGGTAACCATTTTTCTGGATGATCTGGGATAAGATGTAAATTTACCATTTGAACGACACCAAAATTGACCCATGGTAAGTTGGCCATTGATTGAATTGTTGGTTGCGAAGATGAGATGGTGGGTCTAGAAACAGATGTGGATGGTGAAGAACTAACTACTGGACTACTACTACTTACAATAGTACTGATTTTTCGAGCAGAAATGGATTGATGAGTAGAAATGGGTTGATTAGAAGAGAAGGTGGGAGTAAATGGAGATGAAGATGATGTGATCTCACTGATACCTGATTGAGATGATGATGTAGTAGCTTTCTTACGATGAGATAAAATAGGAAACTCGAAAGGAGTTATCCCAAATTTTTTAGTTTGTGATCAGGTTAATACACGAGTACCTCGAAACTTGGATGTAATACTTTCTTTAGAAATTTTCGGATTAACTATCTTATCTGGAGATATAGATACTTGTTCTAACCTCTCAATAAAAGACTGAACTTTGGGAGGCTCAGGAATATGATCTGAATAAGGTCTACAAGGTAATGTTTCAGGAGATGTAAGAAATGGTTCTACAACTTTAGACTTATGACCCGGAGATAGTGAACGAGATCTAGAAGTTGTAGAGGCTTTGGAGGGAGATTGACTCTAATGGTGGATTTTCAATTGAGATTCAACTTTATATGCCATACATAGTCAGATTCCCTCCTTCTAGTGCAAAAAAATTTGAAGGCTCGAAAGTGACTTCCTCAACATTAGGGATTCCACCTGGTCGAGAGCTTAAAACAACTCCTTTTCCGTTGAAAATGGTGGGTCCGACTGGGGATAAAGGGACCAGTTTCCCGTATAAAAAGAGATTATATAAGAAGAGAAATTAAATAAACACTAACGAGGTGATTTATTCTAATGATAACATAAATTAAAACTAATCTAACTATTTCCCGGGATTCGATTATGATATATGATTAAGGCATAAGAATTCAAAAGCATGAAATAATATAGATCATGGTATACTTAATGAATATAAGCACATTTAAGAAACCAAATCAATTTAATTGATTTAGTTGATGAAAATCATTAATTAGATAAAATATATCTAAGTCTCACATCTAACAACGTATCGTTCAATACATTATATCAATAGTAATAATAACGTATATCACTTCAACGTTTTATCAAAATGAGACTAATAAAAAAGAATAAGTTTGCTACAATCTCAGAAACATAAAGCAATCAATACACATATAATAGTACCTATTGCATCATAGCTTTAGATTTGAAAATATAGCTTCAAAGGTTCATATTTTCAATTAGATAACTTCTGTTCAAACAGTAGTGTGAGTTCCAAAAGCAATATTCTCAAAATTTTGGACCCCATTCTGAATACATGAAAGGGGTTTAAATACTAATTAATATTACAAAAATAGAAGACTTGTAAAACAAGTCTTCTAATATTAATCTAAACTATAGAAATATAAACTAGGAAAATAAAATGCATAAGTTATAACAGTCTATGATTGTTTCCTAGATTCATTCTCTAGCTGGTCCTTGAGCTAGCATGCTTTAATCATGTGTTCGAGCTGGGGGGGATGAAATGGCTTCATTCTCATCTGGCCCATGAATACTGGATCGTTGAGTGTCAGAAGAAGTTGAGCTTCTGCATTGGAGAAGCACCTCAATATTATCAATTATTTATGAGGCTTTATAAACAAGTACCAATAAATCTCCATATTTAACCTTGTCAAATTTTCTATGTCAAGAGATTTTCTATTTGATGTCTCTTGCGAGGATTGTTTTAGGAAACTGATTTCTGGAAAAGTGTCTTTTGATGCTTCATGAATCAAATTGGCTTGTAGAAGAGAACCTTCTATATATTCAGAGATGCTGGAAGATAAATTCTTAGCTCTGATAATAGCTAATTCAACACTCTTCATTTTAATATCCCAATCTCCAAATATTATATCTTTGATTGATTCTTCAAGGTAAGGAAGATCGACTACTCTACCTTGTGCAATATCTTTCCAATCAACATATTTTAACACTTTGTCATCAATTTCTTCATAATAAGTTCTCAGATTGGAAATCTAAGTAACTAACTCATCATTGGTTTTGACTTGCTCTTGAATCTGATTGTACTTCTGATAGAAAATTGCCTGTTGTGTTGCCATTAATGCTTCTAACTCAATTACTTCCTTATTTACTTCATTAATTTCGGGATTCTCTTAGAGCTTTTCAATCTTCTATTGCATTTGATGAATTAATTGATCTTTTTCTTTAATATCATTTTCCAGTTTGAGTTTGAGACCTTCAAAATGTTTCTGTAGATCATTGATGCTTGTCTGAAGCTCCTGCTCGATTCTTTTCTTTTCATCAGAGAAAACTTGATCTAGTTGAGTAATTTTTTGGTCCTTTTCTAAAATAATTGATTCAACCTCGACTGCCTTGTAAACTATTTCATTTGCATAAACACCTACAAATTGAGATAATCTATTAAGCTCTTTCCCTGGAGATGATCGAGTTGCTTTCCAAAGGACTCACATTAACGTAGAATCCATAGCCAGTTCAGGATATTCTTCTATATTTTGTTTCTTCTTTGACCTGGTGATGAAAAATTTGTGCTTTAGACTATAAAACACATCCAGTGGTTGTATCTCTTCAACTTTCAAGACTATTTCAGTAGTCTAAAATGCCAGAATGATTTCCATAACTTGGGCCAGTGTTTCCTCTGTATCATTGCTTTCTTGAATCTAGTTCTTTTCAAGAATAATATGTAGTGAATGAGGTTTCTCTAATTTCTTCTTGATTCTTGTGATTTATCTATATCAGCAGAGACATGCTGCATACTTGATTCTCCTATATGATTCATGGAACTTGTAGCACCTACCATAGGCATTGTTTTTGACTCAATGACATTTTGAATGGGAGGGGTATTAGTTTCTGACAGTGCTTTCTCAAATTATTCCAAATTTTGGATGAATCTATCATCCTTTTGAACATTAGTAGTTTCTTATTCTTGAACTGGTACTATTACTTGAGTAGCTATTGCAACTATAATATGTTCCGCCTTCGGCTTTGATTTGTGAAAAAAATAATCTAATAAATGAGAATTTCTCTGTTCTCGATACACTTTGAAACTTTGTGAATCTTTTGGACTGATAATTTCATCTTATTTATGTTGAACTGTTGAAAATTCATGAATTGATTCAAACATGTCATCAAATCTCTCAGGCTCACTTGAAAATTCTCTCTGCTTGACTGAATTCATTATCTCCCTAGAAATACCATAGGGATCATAACTTCTATTAGGCAACACTAGAAACTTAAAATGTTTTAATCATTCAATTTCTAGGCAGGCATGCTTAAAATTTTCAAGGGCATCCGAACCACAGGGAAAAGGAAAAGTTGGCCAAATGGTCTTCTTGGCATATTTTAGGGTTTTGGTTAAACCATGACTAGCTGTTTGATAAGAAATTTATTTGGCTAACAATTTATCTGTTATATACAAGGGTAGGACATGAGGATTAGCATAACTTCAAAAAATACAGGTGTATGTAAAATTCTCTTCACTGAACCACCTACCTACAGACTTGAGACTCGTATTGGATTCAGGAGTGACTCTAGTGATTTTTCTTTTGAAAATGGCTTGGAATACCGAGAGTATTATATCATTGCATATTTTAAACATGTGAGAATGATATTTTGACTCCCATAATAAATATGAATATACAAAAATATGGGTTTCAGCTTCTCTAGTCCATTTCCATCCTAATGATGAAAATTCAAAGGAAAAACAGACTGTGTCTAAGATATAGGAGCTCATATAAAAAGAAGAGATTGCATGGGGTGGGGAATTTCTATTTTCTCTATAGGCCATAATAAATATGATTAAATTATCAGAAATAATTGTAGCCTAATCTAGAATATAGTCATCAGAGGCTGCTTCTATCAAGGGTGTCCAATTTTCTTTAAAATTAGTCGTATTTACAGATCCAAAGAGACAACACATCATTGAAGCTATTTGAGAGAATGGGATTTTGAGAGAGACGGCTGAATACATACCATTATCGTCATGGTTTTTCCGGTTAGGATAATTTCTCCATTATTTAATTACAATCGCATGATGGTCATTCTCGTGCCTGAACTCTTGAATGAATTGGGCATCGTATCTCTTCTGGGGTTCTGGTAGTTTATACATTTTATTCAAATCTGACGGCCTGAGTGAACCAATGACAGTTTTTCTTCGAGTTACAATTTTTCTATCTCTGATATCCACGTTTTCCAACACCCATTTCACTAAGTCAGTGTATGGAAACATTTTAGGACGAGCAACAATTCTGTGAAGAAAATAATTAGATGTGTTTGTCCATGATTCATAATCATTGGAAAAAGTATCGTCGGCCAGAAATTTTTTGTCGAGAATTATTGGTGGCTTCTCGTTCTCGAACAACTGATAGATCGCTTCCCAACTCAAAAAACCAATTTTTGGGTTGCATGTAGTATCTGAGATTAGGGGAGCCATTTCTCTATTTTCCTCTTGTTTTATGACTGAGAGTGATGGGGTGGAATATTTCCATTGTGCTTTAATCAACCTTGACATCCTTTTATGCCTAAGTGTTTGGACTTACCCTGTTGAAAAGTAAACCAGATAGGATAAGCTAAAATCACTTCGAACGATATTAACTGTCGTGTCAATTTAACTCATGCATATGGGAGATCTATGGTATTAATATTTGAAATAATTACAAATCAATTACACACCTAGAGATCATAAAACACCTGAATTAACATTTAATTGACAAGCATAGGTTCGTGTGATTGTGATAGATGTCATTATATCAGGATTTATTGATCGACGATTTTTTATCGTTGGCGACTTATGATAGTTAGAGCCCTCTCCAAAACGCAAAGTGTGACATTGATATTTTTAAGACGGGATGCGATATCAGCTTATGTCAGATAACAGTTTGCGACGTCGGTGTCTGTCAAGTGACGAATTCACTATTTTGCATCTTAGAATTTTGCAAGTGATTTTTTGCTACTTTGCATTTCGACAGTATGCTAGTTCGGAGATTTGTTGTTTTGTGATTTTGCTGATGTTTTTCCCCACTTATATGCCTTTTCGGTTTGAGGGCTATTTTTAGGTGTTTTCTTTATTTTATAAAGCTTAATTTAATAGAAAAAAACTAACATTAAGTTTTATTTCAAAACCAAATATAAACCTAAATTTATTTTAAAGGGTCCCCGTTATCCTTTCTATCTTATTTTACTTAGACAATGGGGAGTTGTTGCAATAATACAACACACTATAATGGGATGCATTTGGTTTCTAGACAATGGTGCCTCATTCCATATGACGAGGAATAAAGATTTCTTCAGTGACTTGGAGGAGAAGGACCTCCAACGAAACATAGAGTTTGGAGATGGTGGGAGGTATAACGTGACCGAAATATGTATAATTACCTTTCAAAGGGAGTTTGACTCCCCTCTCAGACTAGAAGTTGTTTTGTATGTTCTAGGCCTAAGGAAGAATCTTGTCTCCATAGCAGTATTGGAAGATCATGGTTATGAGGTGATGTTTAGAAAAGGAAAGGTGTTCCTTAAACACATAGCCATGGGATAGTTGAAACAGATCGATGCAAGAGTCAAGAACCTGTATGCTCTTGAGGTTGAGGATGAATGCAAAGTTTTGAGAAGCAAAGAAGAGGTTAGAGACTTGGTGGAGGGAGCACAAATTATCTCTCAACATGCAGCCTTAGAAGCAGTCTAAGAAGGTTGTGGATAAGCCACAATTGGAGAAGTAGAGAGGAGTCTGAGTGGAAGAGTCCACTCAAGAAGAGACCTCCAGGAGGGGGAAATTTAAAGCTAGATGTACAGAGGGAGTACATGCACCTATACCTCCAGGCATGAGGTGGGGCGATGTGTAGATATAATCCCAAGAAGAAATTTTGGTAGGGTCCATTGAGATGGTGTGTCTCATGGATCGAACCTGGCTACGAGGAGCCCGCAATAAAAAAATAGTAGGAAGGATCGGTTACATTGATGCAGTCATATGTCATGAATACAAAAATCAGAGTTACAGATGTCAGATACTGGAGCACATATCAGAGTTGGAAACAATGTAGAGTGCATGGATGTAGATGTTAGCAGCAATGTAGAGATTCGAGTAGACATGTGCAGTAGATAGCAGCAGTTAGAAGACTCTGATGATAGATGCATTATACTGATTCAGTTGTTTGGAGGCTATTCAATTTCAGGGGTTGCATGTGCAAATAATACTAGAGAAGTGTTGCATGCAGAACATTCCAAAGGTACCAGATTGGGATATATTAATTCCTTTCTTGTTGAGAGGGAGTGTTGAAATTTGCAACAAGAAACCGTTAAATTAGCAACCAGAAAGGACAAAATTTGACCAAATAACTTGTGTGGGATTCCAGTCGCACATGAGTAAGGAATTTAGTTACACATTAATGCTAAATGTGGGCGTCTAATTTATTTATCCCTTAAATAAATTAGAAAATAAATTGTAATTTCATCTCATAACAACTTGTATCAGCTAACTAAGTTAGAAAGACTGAGTTAGCTCAAGAATTTTGAGTTGAGGGTCAAAGGTGATGTATGTAGAGTGATTCTATTATTTTTAGGGTCCAATTGCAGTTAATGCATTAGTTTAGTACATGTGTAATCAGTTAACTCAAATTAACTTAGTTAAACTCAATTTAACTAGTTCTAATTGAGTGATGAGCTGGTGAGAGGTCAAGTGAATTAAATTAGATATAATTCACAAGTAGTGATCTATCAGATAACTAATTATTCTCTATTATTAGCTGCATGCAGGTCAATTCTAATGACGACCCAATTGAGACATAGGTTAAAGGGAAGTTAACTATTAATTGTATTATTAGTGAATTTCCTAGGCTTATGAAGCCAAAATTTATACTAACTTGGAAATTGTGATCCACAAAATGCTTATCATGTCTTGTCTTCTACTTGAATTGACTATTTTCCAAGTGTTCTTAAACTATTTGATGTACCAATTGAACTTGTTCAATGAAACTTTGGCCTTATCTATGACACTATGTCCATCAATAGCAACATATTTTCCAAAGATAAAATATAAAGGATATTTGGGAAAGTATCCCAAGCATGCCTCAAATGGCGATGTTTGAATTGATGAATGCTTGGCCTGACTGTAAGCGTGCTTAATATAGTGCAAATTTTCATCCCATAACTTAAGATGCTTGTTGCAATAACTTCAAAGAATATGTATCATTGTTATGTCCACCACCTTTGTTTGGCCATCTGTTTGCATATGGAATGTTGTACTCATTCTCAATTTGGTGTCCATTAGTCCCAACAAGCTTTACCAAAATTTCTCGACAACGCGAGAATATCAATAACTAACAATGGATGTGGACAACCCAAAATGTACCCATACATTCTAAAAGAATAACTGAGCAGTTTTTTCAGTTGTAACCTATTTTTTACAACGCATCAAAATACACATTTTTCTTAACCTATCCACAACTATATAAATTTAATCATGACCTCTCCTAAACATAGGTATGCCTCCTATAAAATCCATTGAAACACTCTCCCATGGACGGGAAGGTACTAGAAGTGGTATATAAAATCCCATCTTTCTATTGCTAGGCTTATTTAAAACACATAATGAACATCCTCTTACAAACCATGACACACATTCAATCATACGAGGCGAGTAAAAATACCTCTGTAATTGTGACACTGTCTTACCTACACCGAAATGACCAACAATAAGAGAAGTATGCACTTCCCTTATGATGTTGACTCTCTCCCCCTGTGGAATACATAGCTTTCCAAGATGATACAACAAGTTTTGATGCACATGATGATCCAATTCCTCTACTTGGTTACTGTTTAGTCAATTTAATTTTCTTAAATTGCAAGCATAAATTATCGACTAGAGTTAGTCAACTAATGAAGTGCAAGTGCACTATATGTGATAGAAGTCTTTGTCATTTAAAGTGAGGTCTGAATTTTTAGAGTTTTGTTATTTTTTGAACTTATGGATCAGTGTTAAATTCCTATGGATCAGTGATGCTTTTAAAGAAATTTTATCATCTATGTTGAAATTTTATTTCTATGGCTACTTTCAATTGAATTGAGTTTTAAAAATAGTTTGTGAGATGACTCTTTTAAAAAGAAATGATCAATTGTATTTTTATCAAGTTGCTTTTAGAATTTTTATGCTTCAACAAATAATGAACTAATTCTAAATTACAAAAGCATGAAATATGATATAATTATGATTTTAGGAAAACATAAAAAATGCTATGAAGACAGGAATAAACTAAATTCTACTACGAATTATGGTCTGGAATGTAAATGAAAAATAAACTAAACTAAACTATATGAAATATAGGAGAATGAATTCAAAAAATTATTCTACAAAATAAACAAAACCAAAGCACTGAAATATTGAAACTGATCTCTAAGAATAAAGCAAGAATAAAAATCATTTACCAAATTACAAAATAGTAATGTGGTTGAGATGCATAAAAATTGAAACTAAAATGACCTGGTCTGCTTACAGGGGCCTGCCACAATGCAGTAGGTTCTTAACACTATCAACGCATTAAATTACATGAAAGGGAACTTCAAATTAACATAAAAATCTTCAAACAAAATTTTTAGGAAATGAAAGTTGGTGCGCCCTTAATACACAAATTTCTTATGATTTTATAGAATGCATTCAAAAATAAGCAAATTCAGAGCCTATGGATCTCTATTATAATCCTCATACAATTTAAAATCATAAACAAAATATCGCGTATCTATCGATTTTCTATTTAGAAAGAAAATCGACACAGTTGTGCCATTTCCAGAATCTATTCTTGGACTCTGCAACGTGTTGACTAGTATCTTTGACTGAGGGAATTCATGATCTTATTGGTGAATAGGCCTAGATAAGTAGGAGGAAATACATGAGGGGATCATCCTTTATGCACCCATATACTCCTTTGCTGAGCCGATGTACTGAAACCCTGCTAACAATGAAGGTAGCTAAGAATCTGTGGAATAGCTGCATAATTGTATTAATTTTGTAGCTGAATGTAATATTTATCAAAACAACAGGGTATATTAACAAATATGAAGAAGGAAAATATGGATGCAAAAAGGGTGTAAAAAAAAAACGATTTTGTGACTCTACATTCCACCATACTAAAGGTTTTGTATGTCCTCATACAACCACAATTTTTTTTCATTTATGTTCATTCACTACATATCTTTAGATACTTCTGCCAGCACATCCAATTTCATCCTTTTCACCCTTTTTCCTATTACTACCATCTTTAGTTTCTTCATGACGATTTTGTACTTCAAGTTAATGACTTTTCTCTTCATGGCTCTATTTGCTTCCTTTAATTTCTTGTTATTTTTGTACCCTAGACTCAAATGTAGGAGGAGGTTTCCACTCTTGGAAAATTTAACTTCATCCTGAGCTTTCAAATATTGGTTTTCATTTTTAATATACCTTTTTAATGTCTCCAGTTCAAAGATTTCATTCTTGAGGATGTCGAAAACTGGAGGTTCTTGTGGTTCATTAAACTGGTCTTTCTCTTTAATTATATTTGGAATTTATCTATTAGCTACTTCTCTTTTCTCCAATGATTCTATGTAATCATAAATCTCCTGTTGTATTGGATCAATACCTATGCTTTGTCCTAAACTCCGAGGTGGTGAAATGTAGGCAGGTGATGACACTCTCGGGGAATTTTCCATGGTTTCATCTGCCTCTAATCAACATGTTCGACATCTTTTGAGGACACTTCCTTCATTGTATTTAGCCTAGTACTTCTTATTAGTCCTATGAAAGGGGTATTTGGGGTTTTAGGCTTCTCTTTTTTAGACAAAATATCTATTTTGTTGCTGGATTTATTTCTTCTAACATCCTTTGTATTTATTTTCATTAAAATTTCTACAATTGGCATGTCATCCTCTGACAAATATTGCTGCTATTGTGACAATTGTTCTAGTGGCGTCTCAATTTTCCTTTTCTTCTGAGTTCTTCTACTACTTGGTTGTTCATTTGTTTCCTCTTCAAAATTGTTCCTAACTAGAAAGGCTTCCCATGTATCCCCTATAATTTGAAGATGGAACTCAACAAGTATTTTAAGAAGCCCATGGTGATACATTGTGTTTTCTATGAATTGAATTATCTTTTGAACATTCCCTGACATCTTTTTAAGACTATTCAACAAGAAATATGGAAGGTTCATTTCATGTTCATCAAGAAAATTCATTAACAGTATTATATGGTAGAAAAACACACAACCTAATCATCCCTCACAAGTAACAAATTTTTGGATGATTAAGAGAAAATTCCTCCACTTAATTTTTAATGCAAAACTGGAAATGCCTTTCCTGAAGACAGTAATGTCCATGCTTGGTTTCTTCAAGAAAACCCTGCAGTAATCTCCTTTGATTCCTTTGTTCTTGAACCACTTTTCCCCTATACACGACAATATGGTAGCTTCTGCAATCAGATACTTTGTCACAATGAATTTGATGTCTCCTATTTCCACTTCTATGCCATCAAAAACCCTTGCAAAAATCTTGGTGACTTCTTTGCGCAAACCATCAAATTTCTCCATAAATTCCAGCCATTGTGCTTTCTGTAACAATTCTCTTGCCTGCAGATATCCTTCCAAGAATTTATTCCATGTTGGCTCTATTGGGAAAATCAAACCCATGATTGAAATATTTTTCGCCTCTAGAAATTATTTTGTTGGGAGGGTAATGAATCTGGTAGGGTTTGCTTCAAAGCATAAATGGAAGATGGTGATGGAAAAATGAGAGGGCGGGTAGGTATGAGATGAAGGTATAAGTGAATGAATTAGCCATTAGACATTCATAATTATGACTGATGCGGTGATCAAATCAATGAATCGGGAATTTGAATCATGTTATGTTGATGAAACGGATATGGAGAATTATGAGGGACTTGTTATAACACTGCCACCTTTCATA
>CM076581.1:571613283-571692564 GCA_034641835.2 Pinus albicaulis
AAAATGAAGCACACATGATGGAGGAGGTGTACATTGCACCTAGGCTGTTTGGTTGATTTGGTCAAAAAACGCAGTCCCACTTGGAGGATCTTGTCCACATGAGACTATGCAGTTGAGATTAGGGCCAAGGTTTGGGATGGCTCAATCATTATAAAGGAGATGGAGGCAAAGGTGAAAGGCATATTGGATTATTTTATGTATGATCTTTTAGATATGGAATTGTCAAGTGACATTCCACTCCATTCTTGGGCTGTTTAGCAGAGATTGCAGGTGCTGTTTAGCACAAGGTGTTCCCGGGCGGGAATCCCTCCTCTTTATTTGAGTGATATATAAGGAAGAGGTTATTACTTCATTATACATCAGGCTTTAAGTGCCATTTCCTTTTTCTACTTTCTTTAGAACATTCATACTCAGAAATCTACATATTTCTGAAGATCAGTTTGGAAGGTGGAAGTTGTCTTCAGTACTTCAGCTGGAGAACAAGGTGAGGGATTATTCCCATCACTTTGGCTTATAGATCAGCACTCCCATAGCCACATTGAAAATCTAGCATCAAGCCAAATGTTATTGACCTCCTAGCAGTGGTATTCCCTTCAGGAATAACGCTGTCCATTTTACAGATCTGAAAGGAGGAAGGAAGTTGCTAGTACTTCAGCTAGAAATCTAGTGGAGGATCATTCCTTCACATTGCCATCAGTCTCACCAACATCCTGAAGCTTATTGCATCATTTTTCAGTAGGAAAAAGGCCTCTCTTTTCCAAATAGCGTAGTTTTTGGAGGTAGTTGTGTTGCAACAGCTGCAATCATCTTTTGGAGGATTGAGAAGCTAGATCTAGAGCTTCTAGCTCATAGATTTGAGGAAGGGATCAACCCTTCAAGCATAGATCTGATTTGAGCACACATTTTAGCCATCTATTCTTCAAATCTAGCTTTAGATTTGTATTTCCCAGCAGATCAAGGATCAAACCCTAGGGAGGTGTTTTTTCCAAAGTTGTAGATCTGAAAAATCCTTTCTGGGTTATCTTGGGAATCCATCACACTGGCCATATCTTGAATCTTGGCATCATCAGAGCTCTAGTTTTGAGTAGATCTGCATTTCATTTTTAAGCCTGCAACTCTATGTTTATATTTTGCTGAAGGGACAACATAGTATTTACTGCAGAGCCTCTCCAGTTATGCTGTACCTGTTGGATGCATGTTTTTAGGGTGATCCTAGCTCATCTTTTTGACTAGATATACCTACATTTTATACTTGTGTAACTGAATAATCTCCAATATAATAAAATGGCTCAGCTCTTTCTAATTTTTACTTATATTTATTGTTTATCTTGCTGTAAGTTCTTATATTGTGTGAAGTATTACTGCATTCTCCCTTTTTGGGATATTACAGTGGTATCAGAGCATGATATTTGGCTCAGCTTGTGGACACTTCATCTTTTTACATTAAAAGAAGAACATATAGATGAGATCTATCATGGAGAATGAAAATTCTGTCACTCCTTTCTTTAGATCCATGTAAGATATATCCAAGGAGGTCTATCAAATGAAGGAGGAAGAACAGAGATACGATCCAAGAAGAAGATGTGATGAGGAAAGTACTTCCTATCAGCAACAAAGAAGACTGGAGAATCCTAGATCTCCTCATAGATCCATTATGCCCACTTTATTTGAAGAAGGTGAGAGGTATAGAAGTGAAGGAAGGAATGAACCTGAGATTCATGAGATTCTCAGTCTTATATCTTGTAGAGTACAAAGCACAGTCTATAGCTTTCAAGTAGAAGCTAACTCTCCAACAATTCTTGCATATTAAAGAAGAAATAGGATCCTATAGTAGCAATAGAAGGAAGAGGCATAATAGATTCTATTTTCCTACATTTTATGGATCTTCCTCAAGCAATGTCAAAGCTTGGAGGAGGGAGTTAGATTCATTTTCGAGCTGCATATTGTGGCTGAAGAAGAGGCTGTTCAAATTGCAGCACTTCATCTCTTAGATGAAGCAGCATATTGGTGGTTTGGGCACATAGAGCATGCAAAGGTGACCAAGTATTCACATTTCTTTCACAAGTTGAGGAAGAAGATTGATGTAGGGAATGTCAATATTGTCACTCTGGACAAGAGGTCACTACTTTCACCACCTGCTGCAGAAGTACTTGTATCTAGAGAAGAGGCACTTGCATCTTTGCATGGTAGTCTTTAGCTCTTGACATATGGAGTCCCATGCATGGATCAGGATATGCATGAGGGGGAGGAGGAAGATACCAGTGCTGGTACACTTGAAGAAACGAGGCCATCATTATTACCAACAGTTGGAGACACTATTGTCCCCGTTGGAGGAACTCTTGTGTTCTGTCAAGAGGTTCCCACATATCAGTTGATCCAAGGTATGCATAAAATTTCAGCACATATTGTTTCAAGATCCATGCATAAACAAGGGTTAGAACAAAATGCTGATTTGAAGCAAAGACATTTCATAGCATAGAGGACCCTTGATCTAATCAAGGAGGAGACTGAAAACTATCCCTGTTCATCATTGTTGAGCTACATTCAACCCTTTGAGTTGATATGTAGAGTTTCAAAAAATGGAATTAGCATTATCCTATGTACAATGACTGATTGTGGGATCAGTGTTGTAACTTGCTTTGAGACAGTGCATGTATCACCCTGCAGATCTACATCACTATCACTTAGTAGCTGTGACAAAGAAAGGGCTTCATCATTCTTGGAGCATTCTGGAGGTAGCTTCACTCATGAAGCAATGGAAGCAAAGCTGACAAATGGTAGACATCTTGAAATGAGAAACCTTTTCTCCTTTCTAGATGACCCTTTCTCAATGAGCCTCTCACTACTCAAAGATAAACTTCTACTTGCACTAAATCCAAAAATTCTTTGGTTTTGGAGGGCCTTTGATGGAGAGAGAATATCATTAAGAGATCTCATTAGAGATGCATTTCAACATTTCATGAGATGCAAAGTTCTTCAACAGTTTGGGGAGGATGACATTCTACAAAGGGAGGATGCCATGACTATGCAGTACCTCATTCATCATCCACATGGGAGTGAAAGGGTAAGGTTGATAAGAAAAGGCTTTCAAAACCACTTGCAGATTGTATGGGCCAGCATGCTTGGTTACGTTGGTTTCCATTGGGATATTTCTGTCACTCTCCAAAGGCACCTATTTTTTTGATCCATGCCTTGAAAAACATGTATGAAATGAAGAAGGAGGCATGGCTGCGCTGGCTGGTCTTGGGTGAGTATGGATACCACCCAATAGCTCATGATATTTTGATTCATGCCTTATGTATCAGTGATAGTATGCAACAAAAGAAGGCATGTTCATTTTGGTTTCACTTGAGAGAGTTTGGCCACCACATGACATCTCCTATGTTTATGTGTTTTGTATTGTGTAAAATTTGGCATAATGATCTCATGATGTGCATTGATGATGTTTATTTGTATTGGGCTGATGTGACATCTCATATGTCCATTAGTATGCTTTTGCTTCATGATGCACATGAGGAGGAGAGAAGGCAGCAAGATCTCTTGTTACTTTGGTTGCTTATGGGGGAGTTTGGCTTGACCATCTTACATGGAGGAGATGGAGGATGGCAGCAAAGGGCCTTACTTCGGTGGTTATTGTTATGAGAATATGGTTTGACATCTTTGTCTACCCATATTACTTCTTCCCTTCTTCTTAAGCATAACTTTTAAATGATGGAGTGTGGATCCAACAAGGCTAAGTATGGGAGCATATCAATGCTCAATATAGTTCATGAAACATGGGATGAAGGTGTGTATTCTATGATGAAGATTTTACTTTGTGGAAAGAGTTACTTTATTTTATGTCTCTCATGTATTTATGATGTTGGACATCATATGGTTGTCACTTGGTACTTTATGATGGGAGGAGGACATCTAACCAAACAGTTGGAGGTCATTCTTTATGTTTTTAAAAGACAAATTTGGAACCAAACACACATAACCTATTGTAGAAAATGGAGAAAGCCTTCCTTATGTGGATGCCATATGGAGGGGAATATATGGCCTTGCATCTACTTTTGGAGTTGCTTGAGGACAAGCAACATTTTTCCGGGGGGGTCTGTAATATTCCCAAATTTTCACATTATATTTGGAATATTAGAGTCCTTGATTTTATTAATGAATTAAGTAAATAAAAAGGTGGAGGGACCCACAATACTCAATAATAATAAATATCCACTTTGTGTGTGTGAATGTGGATTAATTTAGACTAGATCTGCAAAAAGAGGTAGTTGAGCAACTACTAATGTGAATGAGATTGGAGATCATGTCTCATTTAATGAGAGAGATCATGGAGGGTTGATCCAGTCAACTAAGATCTTGAAGATGTAAAACAAAGGGTCATTGAGCACCAATGATCAAGTGGTGGAGGATCATGTGTAAATGAAGCACACATGATGGAGGAGGTGTACATTGCACCTAGACTGTTTGGTTGATTTGGTCAAACAACACAATCCCACTTGGAGGATCTTTTCCACATGAGACTGCGTAGTTGAGATTAGGGCCAAGGTTTGGGATGGATCAATAATTATAAAGGAGATGGAGGCAAAGGTGAAAGGCATATTGGATTATTTGATGTATGATCTTTTAGATCTGGAATTGTCAAGTGACATTCCACTGCATTTTTGGGCTGTTTAACAGAGATTGCAGGTGCTGTTTAGCACATGGTGTTCTCGGGCAGGAATCCCTCCTCTTTATTTGAGTGATATCTAAGGAAGAGGTTTTTACTTCATTATAAATTAGAATTTAAGTGCCATTTCCTTTTTATACTTTCTGCAAAATGTTCATACTCAGAAATCTCCAGATTTCTGAAGATCAGTTTGGAAGGTGGAAGTTGTCTTCAGTACTTCAGCTGGAGAACAAGGTGAGGGATTATTCCCATCACTTGGGCTTATAGATCAGAAATCCCAGAGCCAAATTGTAGATCTGGCATCAGGCCAAATGTTGTTGACCTCCTAGCAGTAGTATTCCCTTCAGGAATAACGCTGTCCATTTTGCAGATCTGAAAGGAGGAAGGAAGTTGCTAGTACTTCAGCTAGCAATCCAGTGGAGGATCATTCCTTCACATTGCCATCAGTATCACCATCAGCCTGGACCTTATTGCATCATTTTTCAATAGGAAGAAGGCCTCTCTTTCCCTCATAGCGCAGTTTTTGGAGGCAGTTGTGTTGTAGCAGCTGCAATCATCTTTTGGAGGATTGAGAAGCAAGATCTAGAGCTGCTAGCTCATAGATATGAGGAAGGGATCAACCCTTCAAGCATAGATCTGATCTTAGCACACATTTCAGCCATATATTCTTTAGATCTAGCTTCAAATATGTATTTCCCAGCAGATCAAGGATCAAACCCTGGGGAGGTGATTTTTCCAAAGTTGTAGATCTGGAAAATCCTTTCTGGGTTATCTTGGGAATCCATAACATTGGCCGGTTCTGAATCTTGGCATCATCAGAGCTCCAGTTTTGAGTAGATCTGCATTTCTTTTTTCAGCATGCAACTCTGTGTTTATATTCTACTGAAGGGACAACGTAGTATTTACTACAGAGCCTCTCCAGTTATGCTGTACCTATTGGATGCATGTTTTTAGGGTGATCCTAGCTCATATTTTTGACTAGATCTACTTACATTTTGTACTTGTGTAACTGAATCATCTCCAATATAATAAAATGGCTTAGATCTTTCTGCATATTTTGATTTGTACTTATATTTATTGTTTATCTTGCTGTAAGTTCTTATATTGTGTGAAGTATTATTGTATTCTCCCTTTTTGGGATATTACAAACTACCATGGTATTAGCATTAAAATCCGGGGTCCATGGGGTGATGTAAAGACCTGTAAAACCCTAAAACCATGAAACCTCCTGGAGAATGTAATCTCTGATTTCTGAATGTTGAAATTTAACTATAAAGAAGCCTTTTGAGCATAGGTGTATTTCACACTCCATGGTCTAGTTTTTGAATATCCATTGGTTTGGGTCAAATGATATTGAAGCGACATATAAGTTTCTGTGCCTCATATGTGTTTCGATGATCATTGATGTTAGGTATATCAATGACTAGTTCAGGAGTGTGATTCAGTTGTTCGACTATGTAGGGCTTGGGGATATTGCCCACTGATTTTGTAGGGGCAGTTGGGTCTTTGTTCCCTTGTAGTATGTTCTTGAAAGAAGGCCTTGTATTATTGTGATTCTATTTTGAGGTACTACCTCCCCCTTCGCCACTAAATATTTTGGTTTTTCCATGGTCCCCTTTTCCTCCTCCTCGTAGCCATAGGTTGAGAATAATGGTAGAACCAAAGGTTAAGGAGTAATCCTTTATGGTACTATAGTGTTGAAGTGATTTTCCTTCGTGTATCAATGATTGTATTGGTGCTGGGTATCCCTGAGCTTGTGTGATTTTCATTTCAATATCTATCGCCTGTTTTATTTCCTCTATCCATAGAACTATATTTTTCCCAACAGGGGTTTTAATGAAAATTTGAAATCTGTTTGTGTTTACCTGGTCCGTGGTTGCTGTTGCCGATTTGTAATATCCTGCTAGGGTCGATTCTGGGCTCTTCCGCAATGGGGGACTCCCTTTGTGTTGAAGATGGCTCAGGTTCCCTGGGGTATGTGCCGTCAAATGGGGCATAGGGGACCATGCAAGATCCTCATGATGGGGTTTGGTGCTAGCATCGTTTTGGCCTTCTGTAGCAACCGTGTGAGGGCCATAATGCATTAAAATCCCCATCCCAACCTTCATAGTCGCAGTGCCTTCGTGACTCGGTGTGGGTAGCCATGAGATCAATAGAAACCTCGAGTCCGAAATGGTTTGTAAGAGGTCCAAATATACGAGGGTTTCTTGTCTCCTTTGTCTGCTTTGCTGCAGAGGTATGTCAATTCCTGATCACCGGTTCTTGGAACCAGATGCTGCCGCGGTATAGGCAAGAAACACAGTACCAAGATCGCTAATATCACCTTTCTCCATTGTATTGATCCTCGCCCTTTTCAAAATCGTTTCGGTCCAGTCATTGTTGTGCACCCTAAGATACGATGTTGGGTGTGCCCCAAATGGTGGCTTTTTTAAATACCATTCATTTTCAGGTGGGATCAATAGCGGTATTTTAGTTCCAGGCTGAGATTTCCGAATCCAAAGTTTGAAGAGGTTATTTTCTGGGCAGAACGTATTGTGATGTCTCCAAACGCAGAAGTTGATGGCCAAACTGTCCACTGACATATAGATCTGCAATCCTAAGTGCATATGAGCTCCCATGTGTCCTGAGCATTGAGACAACAAGTTTTGGTTGTGTCTGTCGTATGGATTGACTTCTGCAAGTGCACAATTGGATCCACAGTGAACCCCTGCGACTGAAGAAAATGAAACCCTAGACATCTCCATCCGCTCGTCCGTTCTTATTACGCCCACTCTATCATATCGATTACACCTTGTTAATGAATTCAAGCAATTATTCTATGAAATAAACATAATCAAAGCACTGAACTATTGAAATTGATATTTAAAAATAAATCATGAATCAAAAGCATTTACCAAATTCAAATTACGAAATAGTAATGTGTTTGAGATGCATTAAAATTTGAAATCAAAATGATCCGGTCTGTTGAAGGGGCCCTCCGCAACACAGAAGGTTCTTAACACTATCAACACATCAAATTGCATGAAAGAGGAACTTCAAATTAACATAAAAATCTTCAAACAAAATGTTCAGGAAATAAAAGATGGCACACCTCGAATACACATAGTTCTTATGATTTTATAGAATGCGTTCAACAATACACAAATTCTAAGCCTATATATCTCTATTAAAATCCTTATACAATTTTAAAATCATAAACAAAATATCGCTTATCTGTCGATTTTCTATTAGGAAAGCAAATCGACATAGTCGTGCCATTTCTAGACTCTGTTCCTGGATGCTGCAATGTGTGACTGCTATCTTTGACAGTGTAAATGCGTGATATTCTTAGTGAATAGGATTGGATAAGCAGGAGGAAATACATGAGGGGATCATCCTCTATCTGCCCATATACTCTTTTTCCGAGCTAATGCACCATAACCTTGTTAGCAATGAAGGTAGCTGCGGATCTGTGGAATAGTTGCGGAATTGTATTAATTATGTAGATGAATGTAATATTTAACAAAACAATAGGGTATATTAATAAGTATGAATAATAGGACACACAAATACTTTACCTTGTAAAAATCATGTGTTTGTTGCCTTATTAGGTTGATAGTGATAAGAAAAGAAGGAAAATATGGATGCAAAAAGGGTGTCAAAACAAAAAAATTATGGGACTCTACATTCCCCCATACTGAAGGTTTTGTATGTCCTCATACAACCACAAAATTTTATCATTTCTGTTCAGTCACTGCATATCCTTAGATACTTCTGCTAGCACATCCAATTTTATCCTTTTCACCCTTTTTCCTATTACTTCCATGCTTGGTTTCTTCATGAGGTTAATGATTTTTCTCTTCATGGTTCTGTTTTCTTCCTTTAATTTCCTGTTCTTTTTATACCATAAACTCAAATTTAGAATGAGGTTCACTCTTGGAAATTTGAACTTCATTTGGAGCTTTCAAAGATTGGTTTTCACTTTTAATATACCTGTTTGATGTCTTCAATTCGAAGATTTCATTTATGAGGATGTCGAGAACTGGAGGTTCTTGTGGTTCATTAAACTAGTCTTTATCTTCACTTAGGTTTGGAACTGATGTATTGGATGCTTCTCTTTTCTCCAGTGATTCTATGTAATCATAAATCTCCTGTTGTACTAGATCAATACCTAGGCTTTGTCCTAGACTCCGATAAGGTGAAATGTAGGCAGGTGGTGATGCTCTTGGAGAATTTTCCATATTTCCATCTGCCTCAAATAAATGTTTTCTACATATTTTGAGGGTACTTCCTTCGCTTTTTTTAGCCTGGTACTTCTTATTAGTCCTTTGACAAGGGCTTTGGGGTTTTAGGCTTCTCTTTTTGAGATTAAATCTATGTTTTTTTGTTGGTTTTCTTTCTTCTAACATCCTTTGTATTTATTTTCTTTAAAATTTCTGCAATTGGCATGTCATCCTCTGGAAAATCTTGCAGTTGTTGTGGCTCTTGTTCTAGTGGTATCCCAATGTTCATTTTATTTTTAGTTTTTCTACTACTTGGTTGTTCATTTATTTCCTCTTCAAAATGATTCCTAACTAGAAAGGCTTCCCATGTATCCTCTATACTTTGAAGATGGAATTCAACAAGTATTTTAAGAAGCCCATGGTGATACATTGTGTTTTCTATGAATTGAATTATCTTTTAAACATTCCTTGACATCTTTTTAAGACTATTCAACAAGAAATATGGAAGGTTCATTTCATGTTCATCAAGAAAATTCATTAACAGTATTATATGGTAGAAAAACACACAACCTAATCGTCCCTCACAAGTAACAAATTTAAGGATGATTAAGAGAAAATTCCTCCACTTAATTTTTAATGCAGAACTGGAAATGCCTTTCCTGAAGACAGTAATGTCCATGCTTGGTTTCTTCAAGAAAACCCTGCAGTAATCTCCTTTGATTCCTTTGTTCTTGAACCACTTTTCCCCTATACACGACAATATGGTAGCTTCTGCAATCAGATACTTTGTCACAATGAATTTGATGTCTCCTATTTCCACTTCTATGCCATCAAAAACCCTTGCAAAAATCTTGGTGACTTCTTTGCGAAAACCATCAAATTTCTCCATAAATTCCAGCCATTGTGCTTTTTGTAACAATTCTCTTACCTGCAGATATCCTTCCAAGAATTTATTCCATGTTGGCTCTATTGGGAAAATCAAACCCATGATTGAAATATTTTTCGCCTCTAGAAATTATTTTGTTGGGAGGGTAATGAATCTGGTAGGGTTTGCTTCAGAGCATAAATGGAAGATGGTGATGGAAAAATGAGAGGGTGGGTAGGTATGAGATGAAGGTATAAGTGAATGAATTAGCCATTAGACATTCATAATTATGACTGAGGCGGTGATCAAATCAATGAATCGGGACTTTGAATCATGTTATGTTGATGAAACGGGTATGGAGAATTATGAGGGACTTGTTATAACACTGCCACCTTTCATAATAATTTTGATTTGCTCAGTAATGTCATGTCGATATAATTCATATATTAATATATTAACCCCTATTATTAAATTAAATTATTACATAACTTTTATTTATTTTCTTGCTAACCTCTGATTGTCATCTTGCAGGTGTTATATTTCATGAGGATTCAATCACTTCTCCCTTTTATCTGATCATCAAATGTTCCTGTCAATTAGTTGCAGAAACTGTCAAGGCTGTAGAATTCTGTCAAAGCTGCAGAACATCATCAATTCTGTAGCTTACTTATTTTAAGAGAGGGATGGTTAGAAGAATGGAAATTTTTTAGAAAAAAAACATGGGAAAAGAAAATTTAAGGTGCCAAATAAATTTGGTTTTCACCTTGAATTTTCGGTATTAAACATGCCAACAATTTGTTGGTTTTAATGTTTATACAATTTTTTTTTGATTCTTTTATTCTTTAGATATATATATGTGTGTGTGTGTGTGTGTGTGTGAAAGAGAAAAATAAAATTTTAAGGTTGAGAAGAAGCCAACTTTAAAGCAAAGTTGTCTTGGAAAATCCTTACAAATTCCTCTCTTCTCATTAGCTTTTGATAGTTCTTAAGTTGGTGTCCATTTACCAATAGAGTAATTTTCTCTTCATCAATATTCTTGATTCTTACTACTCCAATGTCAAAAACGTCTTCGATCTCGTGAGGTCAAAGCCAGTGAGTTTGGAACTTCCCTTGGAAATTATTGAATTTTGAGTCAAAGAGTAATGCCCAGTCTCCTGGATGAAATTTCTTTTCCTTGATGTATTTATCATGCCATCTAGCTCTTTGTTGTTGAACCAAGCTAGTCTTCTGGAAAACATCTTGTCTTATCTCATCAAACTCATTGAGTTTTCCCATCCTTTTCTTTTGTGCTTCTAACAAGTCAAGTCACAACTTGACTACTATTTTATAAGTCTCGATATGGAACTCCATTGGGAATAAGACTTACTTTCCATAAACATGTTCATAGGGAGTATGTTTTGTAGTGCTTCTCCTTGTAGTTCTATAGGACAATAAATCTTTTGGAAGTTTTTCTGCCCAACCCCTTCTGCGCAAGCATACAATCTTGGTGAGAATGGCTTCAATCACTTTGTTTGTAGACTCAACTTTCCCATTTTCTTGGGGATGGTATGGAGTGGACTTTCGGTGCTTGATTTTATATTCTTCCACCAACTTATGTAATACTCTATATGTAAACTGTGTTCCTTGATCTGTAAAAATTTCCCTTGGGACACCAAAATGAGTGAAGGTATCCTAAAAAAGAAATGAAACTACAACATTTTCAGTAGCAAAAGAAAGTGCTTTAGCTTCTACCCATTTAGTAACATAATCAATACATACCAAAATATACCTCTTTTGTTTAGAAGGTGGATTAATTGGACCAACAATATCCAAGGCCCATTTCTCAAAGGGTTCAATGAGTAACTGAGGTTGCAATGGCATTCACTTGATAGAACAGGTTTCCCCATCCTTTGGAAATGGTCACATCTCTTAAAATGTTCTTTGGGATCCTTAAAAATGGAAGGCCAATAATATCCTAAGAGAATGATTTTATAAGCAGTTCTTTTGTCAGAAAAATGGCCTCCACATGGTTCATCATGGCAAGCTTTGAGTATCTCTAGTATCTCACTTTCTTGTACACATCTTTTGATGATGAGATCTGGTCCTATTTTGTATAATTCTTCATTGATCCATGAGTAATAGGAACTTGTTTGGATTATTTTTCTCTTTTCTCTAGGAAAAAAATGAGATGGTAATTTTCCTGTAGCCAAATAATTAGCAATATTTGCATACCAATTCAATTTAGTAGATATTGCAAAAGATATTCATCTGGAAATTTATCCTCTACAGGCATATCATTATTATCATTTTGAATCCTATATAGAAAGTCAAAATTTGTATTTTGTTTTCCTGGTCGATCTAGAATGGTGATGTTAAACTCTTCCAATAGTAATATCCATCTGGTTATCCAGCCATTAGTAATTGGTTTGTTCATGAAATATTTGATGGCAGAATGGTTTGTGTGAATGAAAGTTTCATAGCTAGTGATGTAATGTCTGAACTTATTAATGTCATGCACTACGGCTAAAAACTATTTTTCAGTTACAGTATAATTTAGCTCTGCTGGAGTTAAATTTTTACTGGTGTAGTAAATGGCATAAGGAGTAAGATCTTTATGTCCCAATACAGCCCCTAAGGTTGTATCTGAATCATCAATAGATATTTGGAAAGATAATTTCCAATTAGGTCCTTTTATAATGGGTGCTTCAAAGACTTTATTTTTCAAAGTTTCAAAGGAATTTTGACAATTAGAGTCCCAACTAAATTCACAATCTTTGGTAATAGGTGAATTCCAATTCCCTTGTGAAGATTGTGCAAATTGTTGGGAATTAAAATTTTGATTTTGATTTTGAAGATTTTTTTATGGTCTTCTGGCAATAGAGTAAAGAGAATCTACCTGATTTGGCACTCCCTCTTCACTATATACAGCCCTAAGACCTGGTATAGATGGGCATTCTTTAGTATCAAGATTTTTTGTACATATTACACATGTTTCTATGGTTTTTAAGTCTAAAGGACATTCCCCCAAAGCGTGTTTATTTCTACATCTAGGACAGAAGATAAATAATGAAACATTCTCATTTTTTTTCTTGTTCTGTATTGTTGGGGTTCCCATGTTTTGGCCAGATTGGCAAGACCAAAAGATGAGACAACATCAGAACCACTTTTGGGCCCTAGGATCTAGCCCTCCTGGACCCGGAGAGGGATCTCTCCAATAAAGAAAAGAATGATGTATCTTTGAGAGCTCAAAATGAGATGTTAGGCTAGGTATGAAGCACAAAGGGGGTTTCAAATGATTTGGTTGGTTGGTTGCTGGGTTGTTCATGAGATCATAGACTGAGAAAGTAATGGGAGAAAAGGAACAAAGCAGCAGGAAGCTTCAGAAAAGGGGATAGGTCAAGAAAGTGCCATCCATTGGGCTATGGAGTCATGAAAGGAAATTACATGCAACAACTAGCCAAGGCTTTCAGAGGGCAAGTCATCTATACTAAAGGATCTTTTTTAGATAGATGATGGGATGGAACATTAAGGATTGAAGGTGAGAGAAGGAAAACGACCCAGTTTCTGTCTATAGATCAGGTCATAGGTCATTTAACTCCAGACCTGCTTGGACATACTCAAAGGCAACTCTCAAAGAGGGACAAAGGGGCAGCTTATAGATCAGACCAGAGGTCATTTAACTCTAGGTCTGCTTTAGCAACTCCAAGGGAAAAAATAGAGATAGATTTGACAAAGAAACATCCAAGCAGCAAACCCCTAAGTTCATACATCAGCCAGTAGGCAATAACATCCACTGCACTGGTTAAACCACATGAATTCACTCTTAGATACACATAAAGTAGAAAACATTAAAGGTAGGGAGAGCAGGAACATAGGGCACCTAACAAGGGTGAATCCTATGCTATACTTCTGTTTCCTACCAGAAGAACATGAAACAATATGAAAATGTAATAAAATGAGTTAGGAAAAACATCACCAATAGTAATAGACCAGGATCCTGTGAAATATGATTTGATTAATTGGTGCAAAACCAGTCATGTACAGTAAGATCAATGGCTAATACAATCCAAACTTTCTCCTCCTAGCCTATTACATACAAACTACTCTGTAACTCCCTCCCAAGACTGTTCTAACAGTCAAGCTGAATCCCTCTAACAGCAACAGCCGAACAACTTAACAACAACCTTTACAATGTGTTCTTCTGGATTCTTATAGGAAAAAACAGAGCAGAAGATGGTAGGTGAAGAATTAAATGAAGAATTAATGCTCAGAAGAGGAGGAAGGCCGCAACCCATTCTGCTTTAAATCTGTGCAATTACTTCTGGTACTCTGGCTGCAGAACTACTGCCATTCTCCGTTGACTGGACAAATTGGTGGAATAATGATGCTAGGGTGTCCATACTGTGTAACAAATGCTTTTTGATGATGTGGGACTGCTGAAAGGGCATAGATATTCATTTGAAGCACAATGTAGACTGAAAAATGATGTGTACCATGTCCTTTCATGGGAGAACGCTCTGCTGCTACGGAAAACCTGATAATATTATCTCTCTATGCATAGGACTGTCCAAGAGATCCACGGGGTCTTCCAAATTGTACTTTTGCCTTCTAAAAGTCCCTGTAGAAGTCTCCTATTTCTTGCCTCGAGCTCTCTACTGTTCCTGTGCTGTCTTTGTCTATGAATTTCGAGCTTCATTAGCGCCGGAGGGTTGGTAGAGTTTAAACTCTGTCCGTTGATGAATTTATGGCACAAGCAGCCCTCAGACGCTTCCTGTAACATCAGGCTCTGAATGCAGCCTCTGCACATGGTCTTCATTGAGGCTTCTGTCGTTGTAATAGAGATCACACATCATGGCGGTCATTCACTTGTTGAAAACCCTGCGAGACACGAAACCTGTTAAGAGAAACCATGGACGGGCAATGGATGATGTGGACGGATGGAGGAGATGGCCATGCAGGAGTGATGGAGGTGAAAATCGCAGAGGAAACGGTGAGAATCACTCTGGCGGGGGTTGACGGTCTACAGAGCGAATATACGTGGAAAACAAATGAAAACACATTAAAAAACACGAAACGAACCGACTATACGTAATGGAATGGGTGCATGTACGGAGGGCGCACGTGGGGTGACGTGGCATACGGTGAAGACACGTGGATGGATGGTGTGGAGGTCAGGGCAACGGACGGCGGGCCATGGCATGAGCTATCATGCATGCAACTTCATTAGACTTCGTGCATCTTGAGCGGGCGATGGCCGTTGGATGGCCCATCCCAGATCGGACGGTCGACAATCATTTCGCTGGGTGCCCACGTCCGACAGATAATGAGCGGGGGATGAATTTAATGGGCAGGAAAAGTGGTTTCAAAAACGTGCAAGAGGACAGGTGGCAAAAGGTGAGTGGAATCGCTGGCCTCCGGGGAAAAACCGCCAAGCGCGCGAGGGTGGTGCGGAATAAACCGGCGGTTTGTGAACAGTGAAAGTGGGGAGTGGGACCATCGAGGCGGGCGGGTTCCGTGCCGTCGGATCTGGAATAGATCAACGGTGGAAAATGCGCCCAAAGCGCTCTGGCTATGAACCGTTGATCTATGGGTTTAAACGGACGGTGGAGATGGACTGCGGGGGGCCAAGGTGTATGGGCACAGGAATTTTGGAGCGACCCCCCGTAGTGAATAACAACCGTTCGATCGAGTTTTCCCACATCCCGAGGAGTAAACTGCGGGGGTTCCATGGTTTGACTCTACGGACAGAGAAAAACCCCCGCAAGGAAAAAGCCTTGGTCACAGCGTTAGGCTATATGGAGCGGAAAGGCGCGGGGCTAGCGGAGAAGGGGGCTTAGGCCTATTATAAGGTCGGGAGTGGGTTTTTAACCCATTTCTAATGTATTTTGAGGCCCAAAGGGTAACGATAGGGAGATGAAGGGGGAAAATGGGGAAACAAAGGGTGTAGGGATTTTTAGAGGGGATTTAGGGGGGTTAATAGGGGGGAAATAGAGGGGAGCAGAGACACTTTGACAGAAGGAGAAAAAAAGGGAAAAGTGACATTTTGCAGGGGTACAAGAGGTAAATGAAGGCTTTGAGCTAGGGAAATAGTAGAGGGGATTTGTATAAGGCAAAGCACATAGAGACCTCAAGGATGATGTGTCTTCAAGGGAGATGCATTCCTTGAAGGTCTCCAAAATGACATAGCCCCCCAGCTTGCTTGTCAAGAATTTCATAGGGGGGCTAATAGTGGCTCCACATGGGGATAGCTTCTTCTTGAAGGAGGCAAGACACCAGAAATGATATTTGGAGTAGGCCAGTTGCCTACTGCTTGGCACATCCCTTTCTTTGATCAGCTGCCACAATATGAACATGTTAAATTAGCATAAACATTCTTCCCAATCAGTCTACCTACCCACACTACAATCCTAGCATTTTTTCTTTCCTTAGGGTGCATTTGAGCTAGCAAACCTTTTACATTATTTTATTTTGAAAGAAAAAACAAACCTACTCTAGATCTACCCTTATTTCTCCATGAGGCCAGATTAGACTGTTGGCCTCATCCATTTCTCTACCTAATCTAATACCTACTGGGATTAAACTGTCCAGCAGGTTCCTTCACCTACATTCTAAGAAAGGAAATTTAAAAACAGCCAAGTCAGGATTAGACTGTCTGACTTGCTGGACTTTGCATAAATTAAAAACAACTAACTACATGCTCACACACTGAGATTTATTGAGCTTTTCCTACCTACCCTACTCTAACGGGAATATTTACAGTCTAGCTTACAAACATTGTCTTCCAATGCAACCAGTCCTTCAAGTGGTCCCATGACTGGTCTTTCTTGCTCAACTCCTTTAGCAGGCTGGATAGGTAGGGCAGCTCACACTCCTTTTGTTCAATAACGGCAACTTTGAAAGATTTTCTTTCTGTTTGCAACATGCTGCTCAAGAAGACTCTTGATCCTCCTCCAAATGTCTACAGGAAATGTGCATAAGGATCATGAAATAATACCTGGTTATGAATATCTGGCAAGCAGGCTTCAACTAGGACTTCCTCTTCTTCCACTGGATCAAGGATAAGACTCTCTTGAAGAAGAGAATATTCTTCATCTTCTGAACTAGAGGACTCATCATATATGGCAGTGTTGTCCTCCTGGAGCTCTGATATATTTTTCTCTGAGGTGCTGAGCTCTGTGAGAAGATCTATGTATTCTTGAGCAGGATTTTGGTCCTCTGCTTCCTCTTTTTCAAGAGAAAGCTCTTTGCTTAAATTCTACTCCAGAATCTCTTCTTTGCTTTCCTCCTCATCTTCTGAAAATACAAGTGGCTGGTTTCCAATCTCACTGATGATGTGTGGTAGAGTAGAATGAAGATTCATAGAATATTCATCTGCTATTATACTGTCATAGCTCTCCCCATCAGTATCATAGATAGGCTGATTGGTTTCATTACTTCTCTAGAGCCGTTGGTCCTGATCTTCCTCCCATGGATCTAAGGATGATGGTCCTGCAAGCTCAGCTTCTCTTTGAAAGCAATCATCCTCAAACAGATCATGAAAAGGAAAATCATAACTGTAAGTAATATCACCCCTCAAACCTATCGGACTTTCAGTAGGTCTTTCTTCATTCCGATCCACAGAGGATTTTTCTGAAACTGAATCGTCAAACTCATATGATGAGTGAGCAAGAGAGTGTGTCCTATATAAGACTTCTAGGGTGGACTGCTGGTTTAATATTTGATCAATATCCTCTTCTGTAAAAAAAGGAGCTTCCCTCTCATTACGGACAGAAACACAGCAGTCCTCTTTCTCTTGTATTAGCTGATTTGGAGGCTGGATGCTTTCTTGTGCCTCATCTTCCACACCAGATTCTGCCTCTTCTATGTAGTATTCTGCTTCCTCAAGGCAGCTTTCCTTATCAGCCTTTGCTAATAGGTCCTGATGTTCTTTGGTCAGCATAACACAAGGCATAGGTAAGAAATCAGGCAGTTCCTGATCACTAACATCCTCATCTTCTATAGATTCTTGAACATCATACATGTCTTTCTCATATTCTCTGTCTTGACTTTGTTCTTGTTCTGAAAGATGCATATGCTACTCGAAATAGTCATCATCTGTATTCATATTAGCCATGTGCATCTTCAGCATTTCACCAAATGCTTCTGTTAATTCAATTAATTGATCGCACAAAGCGTCATAGTTTGTATCTCTGTCCATGTTTGGATTCATGCTTATGCAAAGAAGGTTACTGATTCTTCTCAACCAGTCCAGTGTCCTTCACCAGTGGATTCATTAGGTCTTTGGATCATAGGGAGTGTGGAGTTGCCAGGTGGATGATTATGAATTTTTGAAGTAGGATGTTGTCCACCATCAGCAATTAGGTAAAGTCACCTTTCAGGAATAACCTCAAAACACAACAAGCTCCAACCAGAGATTGACTGGGAGGGCGTTTACTAGATATGTCACCTCCGAAGAGGGTGAGATTTGGAGGCTACCTAGCCCTTTCCAGGCTCTGTCTAAGAGTATGGTGGATATTCAATAATGAGGGTCGATTCAAGAAAGGGGTGATTTACTGTCAACCTAACCAGAGTTCTAAGTTTCTGAGTCTTGGAAGTGTGTAAGGTGAAATGTACTCAGATTCTCCCCGGCGGAGTCGCCATTATGTTGGGGTTCCCATGTTTTGGCCAGATTGGCAAGACCAAAAGATGAGACAACATCATAACCACTTTTGGGCCCTAGGATCTAGCCCTCTGGACCCGGAGAGGGATCTCTCCAATAAAGCAAAGAATGATGTATCTTTGAGAGCTCAAAATGAGATGTTAGGCTAGGTATGAAGCACAAAGGGGGTTTCAAATGATTTGGTTGGTTGGTTGCTGGGTTGGTCATGAGATCATAGACTGAGAAAGTAATGGGAGAAAAGGAACAAAGCAGCAGGAAGCTTCAGCAAAGGGGATAGGTCAAGAAAGTGCCATCCATTGGGCTATGGAGTCATGAAAGGAAATTACATGCAACAACTAGCCAAGGCTTCCACAGGGCAAGTCATCTACACTAAAGGATCTTTTAGATAGATGATGGGATGGAACATTAAGGATTGAAGGTGAGAGAAGGAAAACAACCAAGTTTCTGTCTATAGATCAGGTCAGAGGTCATTTAACTCCAGACCTGCTTGGACATACTCAGAGGCAGCTCTCAAAAAGGGACAAAGGGGCTGCTTATAGATCGGACCAGAGGTCATTTAACTCCAGGTCTGCTTTAGCAACTCCAAGGGAAAAAACAGAGATAGATTTGACAAAGAAACATCCAAGCAGCAAACCCCTAAGTTCATACATCAGCCAGTAGGCAATAACATCCACTGGGCTGGTTAAACCACATGAATTCACTCTTAGATACACATAAAGCAAAAAACGTTAAAGGTAGGGAGAGCAGGAACATAGGGCACCTAACAAGGGTGAATCCTATGCTATACTTCTGTTGCCTACCAGAAGAACATGAAACAGTATGAAAATGTAATAAACAGAGTTAGGAAAAACATCACCAATAGTAATAAACCAGGATCCTGTGAAATATGCTTTGATTAATTGGTGCAAAACCAGTAATGTACAATAAGCTCAATGGCTAATACAATCCAAACTTTCTCCTCCTAGCCTATTACATACAAACTAACTCCCTCCCAAGACTGTTCTAATAGTCAAGCTGAATCCCTCTAACAGCAACAGCCGAACAACTTAACAACAACCTTTACAATGTGTTCTTCTGGATTCTTATAGGAAAAAACACAGCAGAAGATGGTAGGTGAAGAATTAAATGAAGAATTAACGCTCAGAAGAGGAGGAAGGCCGCAACCCATTCTGCTTTAAATCTGTGCAATTACTTCTGGTACTCTGGCTGCAGAACTACTGCCATTCTCTGTTGACTGGACAAATTGGTGGAATAATGATGCTAGGGTATCCATACTGTGTAACAAATGCTTTTTGATGATGTGGGACTGCTGAAAGGGCGTAGATCTTCATTTGAGGCACAATGTAGACTGAAAAATGATGTGTACCGTGTCCTTTCATGGGAGAATGCTCTGCTGATACGGAAAACCTGATAATATTATCTCTCTATGCATAGGACCATCCAAGAGATCCACGGGGTCTTCCAAATTGTACTTTTGCCTTCTAAAAGTCCCTGTAGAAGTCTCCTATTTCTTGCCTCGAGCTCTCTGCTGTTCTTGTGCTGTCTCTGTCTGTGAATTTCGAGCTTCAATGGCGCCGGAGGGTTGGTAGGGTTTAAACTCTATCCGTTGATAAATTTATGGCGCAAGCAGCCCTCAAACACTTCCTGTAACATCAGGCTCTGAATGCAGCCTCTGCACATGGTATTCATTGATGCTTCTGTCGCTGTAACAGAGATCACACATCATGGCGGTCATTCACTTGTTGAAAACCCTGTGAGACACGAAACCTGTGAAGAGAAACCATGGACGGGCAATGGATGATGTGGACGGACGGAGGAGATGGCCATGCAGGAGTGATGGAGGTGAAAATCGCAGAGGAAACGGTGAGAATCTCTCTGGCGGGGGTTGACGGTCTGCAGAGCGAATATACGTGGAAAAAAAACGAAAACACATTAAAAAACACGAAACGAACCGACTATACGTAATGGAATGGGCGCATGTACAGAGGGCGCATGTGGGGTGACGTGGTGTACGGTGAAGACACGTGGAAGGATGGTGTGGAGGCCGAGGCGACGGACGACGGGCCATGGCGTGAGCTATCGCGCATGCAGCTTCATTAGACTTAGTGCATCTTGAGCGGGCGATGGCCGTTGGATGGCCCGTCCCAGATCGGACGGTCGACGATCATTTCACTGGGTGCCCACGTCCGACAGATAATGCGCGGGGGATGAATTTAACGGGCGGGAAAAGTGGTTTCAAAAACGTACAAGAGGACAGGTGGCGAAAGGTGAGTGGAATCGCTGGCCTCCGGGGAAAAACCACCAAGCGCGCGAGGGTGGTGCGGAATAAACCGGCGGTTTATGAATAGTGAAAGTGGGGAGTGGGACCACCTAGGTAGGCAGGTTCCACGCCGTCGTATCTGGAACAGATCAACGGTGGAAAATGCGCCCGAAGTGCTCTGGCTATGAACCGTTGATCTGCGGGTTTAAACGGACGGTGGAGATGGATTGCGGGGGGCCAAGTTGTACAGGCATGGGAATTTTGGAGTGACCCCCCGTAGTGAATAACAACCGTTTGATCGGGTTTTCCCACATCCCGAGGAGTCAACTGCGGGGGTTCCATGGTTTGACTCTACAGACAGAGAAAAACCCTCGCAAGGAAAAAGCCTTGGTCACGGCGTTAGGCTATATGGAGTGGAAAGGCGCGGGGCTAGCGGAGAAGGGGGCTTAGGCCTATTATAAGGTCGGGAGTGGGTTTTTAACCCATTTCTAATGTATTTTGAGGCCCAAAGGGTAACGATAGGGAGATGAAGGGGGAAAATGGGGAAACAAAGGGTGTAGGGATTTTTATAGGGGATTTAGGGGGGTTAATAGGGGGAAATAGAGAGGGGAGAAGAGACACTTTGACAAAAGGATAAAAAAAGGGAAAAAGTGACATTTTGCGGGGGGTACGAGGCCAAATGAAGGCTTTTGAGCTAGGGAAACAGTAGAGGGGATTTGTATAAGGCAAATCACATAGAGACCTCAAGGATGATGTGTCTTCAAGGGAGATGCATTCCTTGAAGGTCTCCAAAATGACATAGCCCCCCAGCTTGCTTGTCAAGAATTTCATAGGGGGGCTAACATGTATTTTAAGGGTGCCAATTTTCTCACTAAGACTCCCTAAAATATTTGTTTTGAAATTATCAAGCATCTTACCTAATTCTGCCCTACTAATTGTCCCAACTGCAGATTTATTTATTCTTGATAAGAGAGGATCTCTTGGACTTTTCCTGGTTTGTGATTTACCCCTTGAAATATGTACACATAATTCACAAATTTCCCTGAATGGTCACTAAGAAATGTCTCCTTTCCCCATTACATTGAGGAGATCAATCCAGTCATCTCTTATAGATTTGAGTAGGAGAGATCTCAAAGTTTCCTCATCCAGATTATCCATTTTTCCTTCTTAATGTTATAAACAAATTTTTTGACAAGATCTTCAATATTTTCATCTTCCTTTGTGCCATATTAAAAAATTCATCTTTCATGCTATGTGGCATGCAATAATCCTTATATTTGTCTAATAATTCATCTTTAATTTCTGCCCATGTTCCTATAGAATTTGTCCCTAAACTCATAAACCATTTTAATATTGAATCCTTTAAGGTAGCACGTAACAGTTTTAATTTTTGAGTATCATATAGATAATCATATGATCTACATAATACTTCAAATTCAAAGAGAAATGTTTCTAGGTCTTGAGTTCTTATTCCATGAAAGTTAGGGAGGATACTGGGTGAAATATTTTTCACTGTATATGTTGTATCCTCATCGTGGATAGGGAATCTAAAAGGTTCTGGATCTCATATACCTCTACCTCTACCCATTCCTCCTCTTCCACCTCCTCCATTTCATTCTCTTCCTCCTCCAATCCTAGGTTGTTCAACATTGATATTGTGTACTCCTCCTTCTCCTTCTTCAACCATTATGGATTCCTTAGAACTAATGTAGGTATTTAGTTCTATAATAGGACTTTCTACTTCTTCTGGTTCTTCTCTCAATGGATAATTTGAATGATTTTCTTGTTCTTCTTATTCATTGAGGACTTCTAATTCTTGTCCTAGAAGTATTTATCTTGTTGAATATAGAAAAAATACTCCTGTATTTGGAGATGAGGGATTTTATTCTTTAATTAAAGCTTCAGTAGATTTGGTAGGTGAAGTATGTTGGATTTCAGATCTTAGGATTTCAGGAAGCCTATGTGGACCACCTACGTATGGAATTCAAGTTTGAGTGGGTGGTGTAGAAATTTGAGGTCGGGGTGGAGTGAGCGATGATGTAGGAATCAAACTTCTCCCTCATCTTATAAATATACCTTCAGAATCTCTCGCTCTCTATGCATATCGTGTTTTATTTCTAATACTTCTATTTTATTTACACTTCCTTGGCAACGACACCAAAATGTTTAGTCAATCTAATTTTCTTAGATTACAAGCATAAATTATCAATCAGAGTCAATAAACTGATGAAGTGCAAGTGCACTATATGTGATAGAATTCCTTGTCGTTTAAACTGAGGTTTGAATTTTTAGAGTTTTGTTAATTTTTGAACTTATGGATCAGTGTTAAATTCCTATGGATCAGTGATGTTTTTAAAGAAATTTTATCATCTATGTTGAAATGTTATTTCTATGGTTACTTTCAATTGAATTGAGTTTTAAAAATAGTTTGTCAAATGACTCTTTTCAAAAGAAATGATCAGTTGTATTTTTATCAAGTTTATTTTAGAATTTTTATGCTACAAAAAATAATGAACTAATTCTAAATTACAAAAGCATGAAATATGATACAATTCTGATTTCAGGAAAACATAAAAATCAAAATGCTATAAAGACAGAAATAAACTAAATTATATTGCAAATTCCAGTTTGGAATGTATATGAAAAATAAATAAACTAAATTATATGAAATATATCAGAATGAATTCAAGAAATTATTCTGCAAAATAAACAGAACCAAAGCACTGAACTATTGAAACTGATGTCTGAAAATAAAGCAAGAATCAAAAGCATTTACCAAATTACGAAATAGTAATGCAGTTTAGGTGCATAAAAACTGAAAGTAAAATGACCCGGTCTTCTTACAGGGGCCCTCCGAAATGCAGTAGGTTCTTAACACTATCAACGCATCAAATTTATTGAAAGGGAACTTCAAATTCACATAAAAATCTTCAAACAAAATGTGTAGGAAATGAAAGTTGGCATGCCCCGAATACACAGTGTTCTTATGATTTTATAGAATGTTTTCAACAATATGCGAATTCTAAGCCTATGAATCTCTATTTGAATCCTTATAAAATTTAAATCATAAACAAAATATATCTTATCTGTCGATTTTCTATTTAGAAAGCAAATTGACACAGTCATGCCATTTTTGGACTCTGTTCCTAGATGTTGCAACGTGTTGACCGCTATCTTTGACTGAGTGAATGCGTGATCTTCTTAGTGAATATGCCCAAATAAGTAGGAGGAAATCCATGAGGGGATAATCCTCTATCCACCCATATACTCCTTTGCTGAGCTGATGCACCAGAACCTTGCTAACAATGAAGGTAGCTGCGAATCTGTGGAATAGTTGCATAATTGTATCAATTCTTTAGATGAATGTAATATTTAACAAAACAACAGGGTATATTAACAAATATGAAGAATAGGACACAAAAATAATTTACCTTGTCAAAATCATGTGTTTGTTTCCTTATTAGGTTGATAGTGATAGAGAAAGAAGGAAAATATGGATGCAAAAAGGGTTTCAAAAAAAAAAAATTCTGGGACTCTACGGTTACCTTGACACAAAGTTGCATATACATCTTTGAAATCATTATCTAAATCATATTTTTCAACATAGCTCTCATTCATGACAGAATTATGCTTAAGAATAATGGATGCACTAAAAATTGGTCTAGAAAGCATATCATCAACCTTGTTATAGATGCCTTTCTTATACCTTATCACCAAGTGGAATTGTTGAAGAAAACCCATCCATATAAAGTTCCTCTCTTGCTGCAACTTTGTTTGTGATTGCAAGTATTACAATCGATGATGATCCATGTGAATGATTGTTTCCTTACCCATAAAGTAATGTTTCCACTTTTTCACACTTTTCACTAATGCATATAATTCCTTGTCATATGTAGGATAGTTAATCACGACACCATTAAAATTTTCTAAATAAAATTAGATGGGCTTACCCTGTTCAATCAAGACCAAACCCATGGCATACTCACTTACATTAGTCTGTATCTCAAATTATTTTCTCAGGTCAAGAAGTGCAAGTACAGGTGCTGAACCGATATTTTCCTTCAATGCATTAAATGTGTTTTTTTGTTTGCGTCCCCACTCAAAAAACTACTTCACACTTGTCAATGCCTGAAATGGGGCTGCAATGGAAGAAAATTTAGAGAAACAATTTCTCCAATATTGGGTTTCTCCCAAAAAAATTCTAACCTCTATCACTGTATTGGGCTTTGGCCAATTCAAAATGACATCAACCTTGGAGTGATCTATTTTAAACTCACCTCCTCCAACAATATGACCCAAGTATACTAAATAAGTTTTTATAAATTCACTTTTTAACATCTTTAAAAATAACTATTCTTTCTTCAAGACATCTAACACTTCCTTGACATGCATAACATGTCCTTCATGGGACTTGCTAAAAATTAATATTTCATGTAAGTATACTATCACAAATTCATCTAGAAAAGGCCTCAAAACATCATTCATTACACACATGAATGTAGTAGGAGCATTACAATGGCCAAAGGGCATAACCAACCATTGAAAACAACCTTGATTTATTATGAATGTTGTCTTCCATATTTCTCTTTCAACGATCCTAATCTAATGATAGCCACTTCTCAAGTCAAACTTAGTGAAATACATAGCATCTTTCAATTGATCAAGTAAATAATAAATTCCAGGAAGAGGGTAATGATTCTTTACCATAATTTTGTTCAATGCGCAGAATTACACACACATGCGCCATGTTCCATCCTTATTTGGAAATAAAACAATAGGCGAAATGCATGGCGATGTGCTTAGCTAGATGATAGGCTTATTAAGAAACTCTTCAATTTGTTTTTTAATTTATGTATTTTCCATCCCTTACATCCTGTACATGCTAATGTTAGGAAGAGGAAAATCTTGTTGCAATTGGATTTCATGTCGAAATCCTCTTCTGGGAGGCAGTCTGTAATATCCCAAATATAGAACAGCTAGCAAGGCATGACTGGAAAACGCATTTTCCAGGAATGGTTGCTACAGGATTTGAAACCAGGACTTGGATCCCTTAGATCAATGCATATAAGACTGAAATCCAAGAGTTGGCTCAAAATAAATCCCTCTAGGTGGGTTAAACAGGTCTCCCACACCTAGTTGTCTTCAAAAAATGCCCGATGAAGGGACTGCAATCAATTATTGAAAAAGAAGCGGAATAACAGCGTTATTTTACAACCATGAGCACACGAAGATCTGAATAGCCAACAAGTATGTAATATAGCAGCAAATGTATACAATGTATTGAGGAATCAATCACTCAAGCTAGGCAATGAGAGCCTCAACAACACATGTGCAAGAAATGGGAGATACTGCTACATATATGAAACCCTTGGCTATGATAGTGCAGTCTATTATGGATAACTGCTGAAAAATGATATAAATACATGGATATGACAATATATGGCTCAATTAAAGTGGGGGAGCAAGGCTTTAACCCCTGAAAGCAATAATGCATCAATCCTCTGAAGGATTGGCTGAAATATACAAAATGGAAAAAAATACGGAGTAGCAGTGTAGCAGCTGCAACTCAGAAAATGAACTAGATGAAGATAGATGAAGATGATACAACTGATGGCTGAATCTCATCCAATGGATCCTTCAGGTGAAAGGCTGATCCTAACACTGAATATCTCACCCTCCAATAACCAATGCAAAACCCTACAGCAAGTTCTCTATGAAAATAACGCAGTTACTGAAGCAAACTATTTTGTAGGGGCAAAGGAATGAGTTGGCCCAATGCCAAGATCTAAAATAAGCTCCAATGGTTTCCAAACTAATCTTCCAAAGGGAAGAAACACTCCTCCTCTGAAAAACAAGTGATGGAAGAGGTGTTGTGATCCCTCACTGCAACACCCTGCAACACAACATTATTCTGCTGCAGAAATAACATTGTCCTGGAGGAGGATGCTTGGCCTCAAGCCTAAATGTGAGGCAAATAAGTAAAAATCCTTGAAGATGCTTCTCAAGAAATAATAAGGATTCCTAAGCAAGAAATCCTTCTGCTAAGCAGCACTGCAATTCAACTGAACAACTGGATAATGCAAATAGTCTAAACAGACAAGAAATCTATAATCATATGCATGTGAAACACTAGTTGCCTTGCCCTCCTTTTAAACACATGAGATCTCCCTTTCCATGGGTCCCATTATTTAGGTTTTCCTCCTTAAAGGAATCTTCCCTCCTCTATCACTGCGCTATCCAATAGATGCTTTCCACCTCATACCTCTGCGTTGTTTGACTTGGTCAAACTTGACCTAGCCTTGTTGAAAAATGTTTCCTTTCACACATGAGGGTGTGAAATCTAGTTCCAAGGTTGATCCCCTTTCATACTAGAGGTATTTTATCCATTTTTTTATTGTGTTTGGGCCTCGTCACCCAATTATTCAACTTATAAGTGAAATTAACAAAATTTAATATTCCAATTTATTGAAGGAAAAATATGGAATATTACAGTCCTCCCCTCCCAAATGTTGCTTGTCCTCAAGCAACTACAAGGATAGAACTAGAAAGTCTCCACCCGAGGCATGGAGTCTGAAATGTGATGAGGAATATCTTCCCCATGTGGATCCTCCGACTCCAAGCAATCATCCAAACAAAATGAGTTACCTCCCAACATGGCAACTCCTGAAAATCTCCTTCCACCTCAAGCTCCGGAAATGAAGGTGGGCTAAAAATCTGAACATGGTAAGCATCATAGCCTACCCCAAGATGTCCTTCCCTCCACTCATGATGAGTGTAGAGTATGTTTTGATCTTGGGATGCAAAAGTATTGCCCTGAAGTGGAAAAATGAAGGAAAATCCTCAAAGGATTTCTCCTCCAACATTGAAGAACAAGCTGGCCCAAAACAATCCATCCATGATGAATAGGACATGATCATCATAGATTATCCCAATGAGAAGTTTGTTGAAATTTTTACATGATGATGTATGATACAAAAAATATTTCAAGAGGACATATCACAGTTTCATCCACTGCAACTTCAGAAAATAATATGGCAAGTTATGTACAAAATCCATCACATCTACTAATGAATAGTAAATGGCTGAATGTGTCAACAATACATGATAAAATACTTTCCCATGGCTTCACAATGGATGGCTATCAAACTCATGGCCCTCCTCAAAAGGAAACAAGTGTGTGGCTGTGGTGGCCATATCTCCTCCCATGCTCCCATTAGAACATGTGGTGCAGGAAATGTGGGAATTCTCTTCCCTTAAGGACACATCCAACTCATGTGTCAGTCTCCCAATCATGATGACAATACAAATCAGATCCATATAAGCAAGGGAAATCATGATCAGAAAAAAAATGAGGAAAATACTGAAGGTTTTATGTGGTGTAAGGAGATACCAACAGCTTTCCCAATAGTGACAGCGCAGTTTTCCAAACTGCTGCTTCAGAAATTTACAAGGAAAAATGTTTCTTGTTACATGGTCAATCATGCATGTCTTCATATGGTGAATGTTTGGGTGAAACAACTGAACATACATGTGATAATAAAACATTTTCCTAAGGCCACATAAAATATGGTTGTCTCCATCATATAGTTTGGCCCAACAATGATCATGGAGCAAAGTGAAAATCTTGCCCTCCTGTGGAGAAATGCGCTGCATAGTATTGGTAAGAGTATACAAATCAATGACTGTAAAAACAAACTTCTTACCATATGCCAGAAGTAGGATGGAACATGGATCCATGAATGAGTCCTCCATAGTGCTTTGGCATGATATGAAGAAGAATGTACCATGTGCTTCAAGAAGATCCACCTCCTCATGCTTGGGAATCCAAGTCAAGAAGAATATGTCATAGTGATAGATGTCTCTATCCACTATTCTATCATCATCACCTCCTCCTTGTTCAACAAGTGCATACAATGTGAAGTGATCCTGGGGACACTCCATCCATAAGTCTCTACTCCCATGTGACAGTGTTGTGAGCTCATGCAAATAAGCTCCTGTTAATACAAAGTTTTGTTCTTTGACATGCTCCTTGTCAAAGACTCCTCTAGTAATGCTGCTGCAAATATGGAATACCTCCCTAGATGGAAGTGCTTCCAAATAATCCAAGGCCAAGGAGTATCCCCTTTGCACCATGATAGTGCCCTCTTCTACTCCTGCAACATCACACAACAAGTGAGAGCAAATCTACCCTTTCTCTCTCAAATGCAACTCAAGCAACCAAAGTGCTTGCTGCCTCTTTATGCTCCCATCATACATCTCACATGATGAAGACATATTGAATGATATGTGTGTCACATCAACATCATGCATCCATACTCCATGCTACCCAATGATGCAAACATCCTGCCATCTCTCCTCCATATCTATCCTCCTAGGAAGAGGACATGCCAAGTGATGGCCAAACTCCTTCAAGAGGAGCCAGTGCAGCCAAGCCTCCTACTGCCCGGTATCATAAATTTTCAAGTAGCCTCCCAGCTCCTTGCTCATCAACCACATCCACTCAATCACTTTTGGATGCCTTCCCATTCTCTTCATCTTGGTACTCCTCCCTCGAGGGCTACCATCCTCCGAAACCAAATCTCTGTCTTTGCACTTCATGGGATTTTGAAATGAAATATTCTCAAGGATAAATGAGACCCTATAAGGACCCAAATAGTTGGTAGGAAAAAACATCCCATCATGATGTGTATGGCTCCAGGAATTTACAACACAAGCATGAGAGATGTTATCTATCCTAATATGTCCTCCATCTTCTATCTGCTCATTTGAAAAAGGAAGAAAATCTTTGCACTCCATGGTGTATTGAAGTGCACCTCTAATGAGATCTCTCCATGATACCTCCCTCTCAACAGTAGTCCTCCAAAACCAATGAGGTCTTGGATTTGCTGAAAGTAGAAGTTCCTCTTTGATTTGAGAGGATCTCATTGAGAAAGTTTCATCTTGAAAGGAGAAGGGGTTTCTCACTCCAAGATGTCTACTATCTTCCTTCAAGTCTTCAAACCCCAACCTCAAGTGTGATATGCAATCCAACAATGTCTCATGAGAATGATGGTTTGTTTCCTCCTTGAATGTTTTCATATTGCACAATGTAGTGCAATGAAGCTGCTCTATAGTAGCAGTGTGATTTGACCCTTGGTCATGTAAAAGAAAATCTCCACAATTATCAAAACAATTTGCTGCAACAATAGATTGTGGAGATCTTTTCATACCTTGATGATATTTGGGAATTTCTTGTAGGGCTACAAGAGTTTCTTCCTCCAAAGTGTTGACTTCCCCAACTGTTGATGTATGTGGCTGCTCTTCCATGAGTGTGAAAATGTTATTACAAGGCTTCTCAAGTGGTGGTGTGAGGTTTTCCTCCTTTTTTTTTCTTCATCAAAGGTTTTGATCAACCTTTGAGTGAACTCTGTAAAATTTTCCACCCTTGCATGGCTCAAGTGGCTGAACCACCAAACATAGGCTCCACCCTCCAAGTGCAGTGCTGATATTTCAACAGCTTCTTCCCCTACTACAAGATGTAGTAGGAAAAATGCCTCCAACTTTCTCACCCAAGCTTTTTCTATAGATGACCCATCAAAGGTAGACAACAGAAATCTATTGCTTTTTATTTCTCTTCTCCTGTAGGGTCTCTTCTCTTCCTTCAACTGGATGAAATGAGGGAAAGCTAGAGTCTCGTTGAAGGTTGTAGGTTGAGATCTGTACTCAACAAGGTAATCACTTAGAATATGATAATCCAAGTGTCCTTCATACTTGTCTTCTTCTCGATGAGAATAGGAAGTGCATGGTCCTTCCTCTTCTTCTTCTTCAATTTTCTTAACCTCTTTGGAGAGGTTCTCTCTGGATCTAAACACTGATGAGAGTAATCTCATCTTCTTCATCATTATTATCTTCTTGGGCTAAGATTCACAGGCTGAGCCAAGACCATGCTCTGATACCACTGTAATATCCTAAATTTGGAACAGCTAGCAAGGCATGACTGGAAAATGCATTTTCCAGGAATGGCTGCTACATGATTTGAAACCAAGACTTGGATCCCTTAGATAAATGCATCTAATACTGAAATCCAAGAGTTGGCTCAAAATAAATCCCTCTAGGTGGGTTAAACAGGTCTCCCACACCTAGTTGTCTTCAGAAAATGCCCGATGAAGGGATTGCAATCAATTATTGAACAAGAAGTGGAATAACAACGTTATTTTACGACCATGAACACATGAAGATTTGAATAGCCAATAAATATGTAATATATCAGAAAATGTATACAATTTCTTGAGGAATCAATCACTCAAGCTAGGCAATGAGAGCCTCAACAACACATGTGCAAGAAATGGGAGATAATGCTACATATATGAAACCCTTGGCTATGGCAGTGCAGTCTATTATGGAGAAATGCTGAAAAATGATATCAATACATTGATATGACAATATATGGCTCAAATAAATTGGGGGAGCAAGGCTCTAACCCCTGAAAGCAATAATACATCAATCCTCCGAAGGATTGGCTGAAATATACAAAATGGAAAGAATGTCGGAGTAGCAGTGTAGCAGGTGCAACTTAGAAAATGGACTGGATGAATATAGATGAAGATGCTGCAACTGATGTCTAAATATCATCCTATGGATCCTTCAAGTGAAAGGCTGATCCTAACACTAAATATCTCACACTCCAATCAACAATGCAAAACCCCACAGCAAGTGCTCTTTGAAAATAACGTAGTTACTGAAGAAAACTGTATTGTAGGGGAAAAGGAATGAGTTGGACCAATGCCAAGATCTGAAATAAGCTCCAATGGCTTCAAAAATGATCTCCCAAAGGGAAGAAAGACTCCTCCTCTGAAAAACAAGTGATGGAAGAGGTGTTGTGATCCCTCACTGCAACACCCTGCAGCACAACATTATTCTGCTACAAAAATAACACTGTCCTGGAGGAGGATGCTTGGCCTCAAGCCTAGATGTGAGGAAAATCAGCACAACTCCTTCAAGAGGCTTCTCAAGAAATGAGAAGGATTCCTAAGCGAGAAATCCTTGTGCTAAGCAACACTACAACTCAGCTGAATAGCTGGAGAATGCAAATATTCTAAACAGACAAGAAATCTATAATCATATGCATGTGAAACAATGGCTGCCTTGCCCTCCTTTTAAACACATGAGAGCTCCCTCTCCATGGGTCCCATTATTTAGGGTTTCCTCCTTCAAGTAATCTTCCCTCCTCTATCGCGCTGTCCCATAGATGCTTTCCACCTCATACCTTTGCGCTATTTGACTTGGTCAAATTTGACCTAGCCTCTTTGCAAAATGTCTTCTTTCACACATGAGGGTGTGAAATCTAGTTCCAAGGCTGATCCCCTTTCATACTAGAGGGATTTTATCCATTTTTTTATTGCGTTTGGGCCTCGCCACCCAATTATTCAACTTATAAGTGAAATTAACAATATTTAATATTCCAATTTATTGAAGGAAAAATTTGGAATATTAGACAGTCCCATAGGATCCTAATACATATCATCATATTGGTTAAAAACCTCAAACAAATCATATTTTAAATTTGTATCACAACCTTGAAAGGATTCATTCTAAACATCATTCTTGGGTTTGATCATTAAAAGTACAAATTTCTTGCTAGAGTTAACAAGTCTATTCTAGTTTCTTGCGATGTGATCTCATAATGTACTCAATACTATCTTTAAACAAATGATACTTGTTTTCATGGCGATGAAAGATAGCTCTTCTATCATAAAGATATGGGCTTCCAAAAATAATACCACATATGTCTAATGGCACTACATCAAGTTCTACCTCATCAATGAAGTTTGTAGTAATGGTGAATTTCAGTTTTCATTTTCTAGTTACTTGCAACTTTGCATCGTCACACACCCAACCTAAAGGATAACGTTTAGGATGAGGAATGGTTTCCAAATTAAAATTGTTGACAATGTTTTCAAAAATGAGATTTTCTTGTGAGCCACTATCAATTAGAGTATCAATTTTTTTATTTATTTTTATTTTTTTACTTTTTTTATTTTTATTTTTATTTATTTTTTATTATTTTATTATTTTATTTTATTTATATGTTTTCAGATAACTGTAATATGGAGATGCTCTATTCTTTATTTTTCATTTTGAGTTTCATTGTGGCTATTTGAAGAACTAGTACTAGCAATGGATTCCTTACCTTTCAATCCCATAGTTGTGACCTTTGTTTCATCTCCCGAATCGGATCATAAATCATGTTGTGTAGTTGCAGTTGTCTTTTGTTTTCCTTTGTTGTTAAAATTTTTGGGTCTCATCTTAGGATGAAGTTTCCAATAGTGATATTCATCATGGCCTTAATTTTAACAATTCTTGCATGTTATTTTTTCTTCCTCTTTCTTGATGGAAGCATTTTTCTTCCCTTTTCCTTTGAATTTTTCCTTTCCTTTGTCTCCACCCTTAAATGAATTTTTTCTTCCCTCTTCTGGAAAATTTTTCCCTCTTGCTTGTAGATGCTTGTAGATGTGTTTCTTGTACACAAACCTCATCTAAATTTGTAGAGTTAAACATGAGAATAGTGTGTCTCAAGAAGCTATGTAAACCTCCAATGTATTTGAGTAAAGTTTCTTGAGAGGATAAATCTACACCCAATATCAATGCTCTCCTTCTAAACTCTTGGGTATAACCTTTCACACTTTGATGCTTTAATTGCCTGAATGTTTTCCAATCCATGATAGCTTTATGCATGTATGATAAAGGATAAAATGGTCTTCTTAATGCAACAACAAAATAATTCCAATAAGTTATGATATTACCTCTTTTCTTGATGTCCTCTTGTGTTTTGGCTTCACACCAAATGATTGCTGCAATTTCCAACCTTAAAGAAGAAAGTTGAATCTTGGTCTCATCATCCTTGATCCTTTGTATCCTACGATACACTTCAAGATGATGCACCCAATTATCTAATTTCTCAGCATTTATCTCTCCATTATACATAGCCAATTCAAAATTTATGTCAAGTTTCAAAAACGGAGTTTTACCATGTCCCTTTGGACAATGTGGAGGTGTTTGTGAAGGGGTTGATGTAGATGATCATGATGGTGAAGATGATGTTGAGAATAAAGGTGGAGTTAGAGGTGGTATATAAAAATTAACTACATTCCCTTCTGGAGGCTTGTCCACATCTCCTCCATTTTCTTTTGGAGGTTCATCTCCATCTCCCTTTGGAGGATTGGAGCTCTCACCTTGCAACCTAGAATTCCTTTCCTCATAGAGAACTTTCACCATCTCACTCATTTTAAAGAATTATTTCCTAAAATAATTATCATCCTCAGTCATATTTCCAGGCTCTCCTTGATGTGCCATGAATAGTGAGGCTTTTGGTGAAAATGGTGGTGGAGATTGTGGAAAATGTGCTCTCCTTGAACTAGCTTGAGGGATTTCTCCCACAAGTTTTCCTTATCCTATTTTTAGCTTCAACCTTGTAAGCATCATAAACAATTGCAGCAAAATTAAATTCTCAAAATAGCCAAAGAACCAAATTCTTTGATACCAAACTGATCTGTATATGTCAACTTGAAGGTTTATGGCAAAATTTGCAAGCAAAAATTTAGGTTTTTTTACGCAATGGTAAAAAGTTACAATACCTCATTAAACAAGTGATTAAACTTAGTTATACAACAAATAATGGATACAACAGTAACATAACAGCAAAAACAAGACAATAAATGATGAAGGAATTCACCCCTCTTGGTCTACATCGCCATGTCCAAATTCCAATGTTGGGCCTCTTTCATTATGATAAAAAAATAAGTGCTTACATGGCTTTGCAGTGCTCATAATGCAAAAATAATGTCTCCAATGGCTCCAGAAAAGTAAAAAACCCCTAACTGGCCTCTTTTTGCACTCAAAAAGGTCAAAAATTGATTGATTTATGCTCCAGAGAAGTCTTCTTGCTAATTGTCCTCCAATTTACACACACATGCTATCCGTTCTACAAATTCCGACATTTTCGGCCACATGGAGCGAAAAAATCACCCTGCACTGGAAAAATTCACGTTGGTTCATGTGAAAATTGTTACTTCATTAAATTGTCTAATATCCCCCACGAACCAATAAATTCGTTCCAAGTGGCACATTTACTACCGTTGGGTCATGGTTAGTTCAAACGAACTACCCGCCAAAACATTTACCACCCACAAAATAGAGTTGTGATTGGGGTTGGGTTTATTTCATCTATTGTTGAGTTCCCAGAACCCTGCCCAAGGACGGTTCCACTCCTTGCCAAATCCAAATCAAACCGTCGCATATACTGTTGTTTTCATGTGGATGGGGTTCGGAACTATGGTTTGCACCAGAGTAATAATATCGTTCCAAAAATTTACCATAACATTAAACTTCAAACCCTATTCACATGTGTTGTGACTCCTGGAACTGCTGGGAGTTTGGACTCATCGGTTAAACTGTGTGGTGGTAACATATAACACATGGTTGCATTATGGTCTAGCACCAAGGTTAACCCCATGCCTCTGGCTACCCACCGTGTGTCATGGCTTGGGTGGACCAGGGGCCACAGGTTAACCTCGTCCCTGACCCCCAACACCACTTACCATAAACTTTAAATACGACCCGCCTTCATTTTATAACAAGGAACAAGTGTGGCAGACTAGTGGAATGTTGTGCTACTGGTTGGTAGGTCTCTGGTTCGATTCTTGTGGAGGAATTTTAGAATATATATGATCCGTACTTATGCAAGAACATGATAAAATACAAAAATACACATAAACACAAAGATAGAGTAGAAATAAGACTTCATTTCATTAATATCTCATAACTGAAACATGCTTACAGACAGAATGGAAATAAACTAGCTAGGGCGCTGGTAGCTTATATTTGAGAAGAGATTGGCGACTACATGCCTATGAAATATGTTACAATGAGGCTTGAAGGCCTATTTATTATTCAGAAACAATTAAAAACCCGAAACATTAAAAAAACTAACCCTAGGAGATGAATCACGAGACTATGGGCCCCGTCGGGGTACATCAATTTCCTGGGGTCGTAACTTTGGCATACTATCTCCCTTTGATGCACATGATACATTGTTATAAATATCTATATGAGGAATAAAAATTTTGATAATGAATAAAAAATTTTGAAGAATAATATTTTCCAGACCTTTCATGCCAAAAAACATCATTTAGGGCCTCAAAACAGCTCCGGAAGTTCAGGACCCAAAAAATGACCAAAAATAGTAAATTGTGCGACAATTAAGGAAACTGAAAAAGAAAAAGAAAAGAAAAAAAGGCGGGGGTCCAAGTGGAATAGGTGAGTTGCCACCAATATCCACCGAGATCATTCCTCCCCCCTTAGGAAGCAATGTTCCCCATTGCGTTGAGTTTCTCCATGAGATGAAGAAACTTCTGCTGAACTTGGTCCTTGGTGAGCCACTTGCCCTAGTGAAGGAGTTAGCCTACTTTGACAATTTGATATAGTTGGATCCTATACTGGAGGGTTTTCTTGATCTATGTTTCCATAATCTGATTAGTTTTGGCTTCCTCCATGCAGTCTGTGTTTAACTATATTGGTGAGAGTTTTTCTTCCATGTCGAATGTGTCCAGTAGAGGTGGAAAGACGTAGGAATGAAGGCGGTCCACATTGAAAATTGGGTGCAGACCAGGGAATGGTGGAATACTGAGATCGAAGGAATTTTCCACTATAGCCTTGGTTATGGTGTATGGCCCATATCGAAGCAGGTGAAACTTGCAGTGGGGTCCAGCGAGGTGCTCCTTTTGGAAATGTAGCCACACTTTGTTTCCCACTAGGAAGTTGTGTGGTACCCGATGCTAATCATACTGCTGCTTGTACTTAGCATTGGCTCGGTCAAATATGTCATGAAACTATTGGTGGATGTGATGAATGCACTCAATGAAGTTGTTTTCCTTGGCATATTTAGACTGGACATGATCTGAATCAGCCTGAGTAGCTACAAATGGCATGGATACATCAATGGGACATAGTGGATGGAATCCGAAGCCCACCTAAAATGGGTTGTGGTTGGTTGAGCTGTGTAGGGCCCAGTTATAGCTATGTTGTACATAGGGGGTTCTCTCATCCCATGTGCGTGGATGCTATCATCCCATGTTCGTGGATTCTTTGAGTTGTACATGCATGGAATGTGTACGATCATCCTGTTGACGACCTCTCTCTAGCCATCAGTTTGGGGATGAAAAGCTGAGGACTTGGTGAGCTAGGTGTCCAACATTGACTAGAGGCTGGACCAAAATGTAATAAGGAACCTATTGTCCCAATCTGAGATGATAGAATGTGGGATCCCAAATTGTACCCATACTCGATCAAAGAAGAGGTTAGTAGTGGCTTCTACTGTGATATTCTTCTTGCAGGCCACCATAGTGGCCATCTTCAAGAATCTGTCCATGACCACGAAAACAAAGTCGTTGCCAGGCTTAGTAGAAGGAAGGCCTGACATTTAATCCATGGATATGGATTCCCAAGGTCGACTAGAGGTAGGTAGCAGAGTATAAGGCCTTGCTTCTTGATATTTAGTTTGGAAATGGCACAGGAAGTGCAGGATCTGATGTACTTCCTAACATTCAGTCGAAGGTTTGACCAATAGAAATAATTTTGCAATACTGCCACTATTTTCTCAACCTTGAAATGCCTAGCGACTCGACTGTAGTGCACTTCCCAAATCATCATGGCACGCTTTCTTGAAAGAACAAAAAGGTGTCCCAGGTGACAGAGCAGTGCATCATGGAGGTGAAGATTTGGAACTCGGTTACCCTCAAAGAGTGTCTTGTATGTGTGGCTGAATTCTGGATCGCTCTTATAGAGAAGTGTCCAATCAGAAGTCTCATGCCCAAAAGAGCTGAGCATGGTGGTTAGCGCCACGATCGATGGTCGGCTGAGGCAGTCTGCAACATTATTGTTGTTTCCATGCTTTTACTTGATGTTCAAATGAAACTGTTGCAGATATGCGGACCACTTCTGATAGTGATCTTTCTACAACTTCCCTTATGTCTGTATGAATTACAGGGGTCAGTGGTTTTTGTGGATGATCGTTTCCTTCCCCAAAATGTAATGCTTCCATTGTCAGCAAGCCTCCACAATGGAATACATCTCCTTTTCATAAGTGTGATATTTAAGGACTGCATCTAATAGTGTCTCATTGTGATATGCCACTCGATGCCACTATTGAGTAAGAACTGCCCCAATAGCATAGTCAGAGTCATTTGTAACAATCTCAAATGGTTGTTGAAATTCTAGTAATGTGAGCATTGGGGCAGAACAGAGGTGATGTTTCAACTCTTCGAACACCTTCTGTTGAGATTTAGATCAAAATAAATTTTCTTTTGCTCCTCCCTTGGTGACTTGACTCAAGGGCCTAGTGATATGAGAGAATCCCAACTCGAACCGACAGTAGAAATTAGCAAGACCTAGAAATATGCAGAGCTCTATTAGAGTGGTCAGGGCTAGCCAATCCCGAATGACTTAGATATTTGCTAGATCCACATGCACCCCCGGCTCATCAAAAATGTATCCCAGATATTGAACTTGCGTCATGCCAAAAGTGCACTCCTCCAAGTTGGCACACAACTTGTGTTGCCATACTGTTTGGAGGACCTGTTGGATGTGGTGGAGACGCTCTTCCCAAGTCCAGCTGAAGTTCAAGATGTCATCCAGGTATACTACTACAAATGAGTTGGTGAATGGCCGCAATATGTCATTCATGAGCCTCATGAGGGTTGTAGGACCATTTTTCAACCCAAAAGGCATGACCAACCATTCGAACATGCCCTCCTTTGCTTTGAAGGCAATCTTCCACATATCATAGGGTTCCATTGGTACCTCGTCATAATCAAACTTCAAGTCGATCTTGATGAAATATTTCCCCCACTTGAGTTGGTCTAGAAGTCATCAATCCGTGGGATTGGTTACATATTCTAGAAAGTGATATTTTTCACTGCCCGATAGTCAATACAGAGTCTCCAAGTCCCATCCTTCTTCTGCACCAACATGAGCGGGCTCCCACAAGGTGATGAACTCTGCTATATGTGACCTTTAAGAAGCAACTCCTAAATCTACCTCTTGATTTCATCGTTCTCCAGAACAGAGGGTTGATAGATTGGTCCATTGGGAAGCAGCACACTTAGGCTCAGATCTATGGGGTGCTTGACCTGAAAGTGTAGAGGGACCACTATGGGTGAGGTGAAGATGTCCTCGTACTCCTCCACGGCCTTGTCCATTTATTTTTATTGTGTGGAGGAGCCTTGTCTAGAGGTCATGGCCACAATATTCTTCTTTCCCTAAGGGAATATCTTCAGGAAAAAAAATTTCCCAGTTTTGGAAATGAGCTTACTGCATTGTTTTACAGTAACCAAAGAGATGGTGACAGGTGGTGCGACCTCCAGTATCCTGTACAACTTATTTCCTAAAGTAAAAATAATAGCACGAGATCGGGGCTCGTATATAGCATGTCGCTTCCACAAGTATGGTTGGCCTAATAATACATCACAAACATCAAGATGGGCAATGTCACATAATACCTCATCTATGAAGGGCTTGATGCTATAGGGAAGGCGACATTTCTAGCTGACGTAGATATCGCGTCCTTGCTAAAGCCACCCAATGGTGTATGACTGTGGGTGTGATGTGATTGGCAAGCCGAGATGCTTCATGACCTCTGCTAAAATGAGGTTCTTTGCCTCTGCCGTTGACAATGAATTGCAATTGGGAACCCTTTACCCACATCTGGGAATAAAAGAGGCACTCCTCCTTCTTTGGATCTTTCGATTCCTCTTTCTGGATCTTCGTGGTGGCAACGATGGTGTTGGGCTATGCATCGATAATTTTCTTCCCTTTTTCACTCCCCTTGTCAGGTTCTGATTCACAGTCGGAGGATGCATCCCATTCAGAAGGCTTTAGCAGGGAAAATTTTAGGGGAAAATTTTAGCCCAAGGGTGAATTTTAAGGGGTTTTAAATTTTGGTATGGCGAATTTTTTATATAAAACCCATTTTCTATAGTTTTATAAAGCTAGCCCTATAATTATTTTAAAAATAATTAATTATTAAGTGTTAGCCCAACAAAATAAATGTGCATAAAATGGAAACAATGGAATTCGCCTCCAGATTTTCTGATTTGGAGTAGATTTCAATGGCATTCGCCTGGATTTACTGGGTCAAGGGGAGGGATTGGAGTGATTCGCTCCCATTTTTACTAGTTGGGGCTTAGAAGTTGGAGGTGGAACAAATATTTGAATGGCATTTGTTGGAATTTACTGGGTCGGGAGAGGGATTGGAGTGATTCGCCCCCATTTCAATAGGTTGGGGCTTGGAAGGGGCTTGGAAGTTGACTGTTGGAGGTGCAAACTTACAAGATCTAGTTTCGATGACTCTACACGCATTGACTGATGACGCTGCATGCATTGATGAGGGAAATGAGAATAAAGTTCTGGTTCTAGGAGATGGTAGTTGCCCGGAAAGGGATTTAGAGTACCAAGACAGTCCATTTCCCTGGTGCCATGGAGCTAAACCCACGAGTAGGAGTTTGGATAGTGGTGTTGGGTTGCAACTGTAATTATATTATTTTTTTATAAATTTGCTTAGTCTGAATGCTTCAAGTGTGCTAGTGATTGCTTTGGAGAGTCTAACAATGCTCTGTGATTATTACTTTTTAATAAATTTTCCAGTTAAAATGCTTCAAAGTGTGTTGGACCGCTGGTGAATGCTGGTGATTGTTTCAAAGTTCAACGAGTCTAACAGTGCTGCTCAGTGGTAAATGCGGGTGATCTGTGGGTGATTTGCAAGAGGTAAGCCAAAATCCAGAAGTTTACACTTGTTCCAGCCTTCTTTTAAGCTCGCAATCACTAGAAATCCAAACTGTTAACACTTTCCATCAAAGGTCTCCCATAGACTTCGCCTGTAGCTCTTGATTACATTGGTTTCATACTAGTTTGATTGAATACGGAAACATATGTCAGAACTGTTACATGAAATTCTGGTTAAAATAAACTTCTCCCTCAATTGGTTTTTTTCCAAATGAAATTGAATGGTATATTTAATGTAGATAAACTCACTTTTGACAGCCATGGATGGGGTAAATTGTATTGAATACACAGTAAAATTTGGTTACATTTCTCTAATTTCAGAGATGTTGTTGCCTCCCTATACTAGGATTCAAAATTACATTTAGAAAAATGATGGTTTTCCAAAGGTTAATATTTTTAACTAGACCATAGTTCATAATCGTCTATTAACAACAAATAATTTATAGAAAAATTGATATCCAAGACCCTTCGAGATGTGTCTTGCATAAAAAGTGGAAGAGAATCAAAGATGAATCTTCGATTGTGACTTCACTATTCAAAGTTTGCATTATACTTTTGAAGAAATTAATAATAGAAAGGAAATGTCTTCAATGTGGGAAGATATGTTCACTTCATGGCACAAAAAATGCAAACAAAATTTTATTAACAAACCAAATTCTAAAACACGTCTCACGGGGCATGCCTAAATTCATATGTCTGCAAATGTGGTTGGATAGAAATAGAATTATCATCCATCAAGAAAACAATATGTCAAAATAGTAGCAACAAAATTTCATGGACGTTGATGGAAACAATACAATCTAATGGAATGAAGAGGCATAATATCCATATGCTAGAGTAGAAGGAAAAGGTTTGGATCAAAGATCTATTACTAGGATGGATGGCACATCCAAAACATATTCTCGAGAAAACAAAATTAGTGGAGGTGAAAAATTTTAATGGATGAGGATGAATCCCTAATATGAGAGATCTCAAAAAAATAATCTTTCTCAATAAGGCCTCAAAGGGAAATCCAAAAATGCCCAGTGTGTGGAGCGGGGTGGGGGGGGGGGGGTATGTGCTTGATCCTAGGGGGGAATAGAAGCAATTTTAGGTGGGGTCTAGAAAGGCATCAAATATTTGATTAACTAATCATCATCAAATATTCTTCTCTTAGTCTGAGATACATGCCAAATTTATCTAGTCAAGTGATTCTTAATCTTGCAAGAATAATCTCAAGAATCAAACAAGAGGAAAAAAAATTGATTTCGTTGATTTCTACCATGTTTTAACAAGACTAAACCAGAAGGTAGATCACTCAGCAAATATGGAATATTGCCTAGAATCATAAAACTAGTTGCAAATGGAAGGAAAATCACTCCTCAGTTTCCCTATCCCATGATCTCTTAATTGTTTTTTATTCAAAGCTTAATGTGAAATAAAGAAAGCCAAGATCACAGTTCATATGTCAAGACAAGAAGAGGAATGTAATATTGTGGCAAGGATGAGCATCAATATTCTTGTATACAAAAAGGGTTTGACCATAAAATACTAAAGAAGATTGATGTTAACATTCCAGTTAGCTCCATAACGAAAAATGTAGATGTAATTGACCTATTTCTAAATATTATGCAACTCTACCTAATAAACAGTGTATGTAAGGAAGTATGTCAGATCCTTGCCCTTCCTTCTCTAAGGATTGGTGTCATACCTCAAGCAAGTATATTCACAGGGAAATGGTCACTCTATATTTTAATGGATGGAAGATAAATCATAAGTCGACGTAAGGAAAATCATCAATATCCATTCCTTCAGCTTCAAAATGACAAGCCAATTGATCTTACAAGAGGAGACTTAGTGCTTGGTACACATATAGATGTTAGAAATAGTAAAATTACAAAAAAATCAAATTGCTTAGCTATAAACAAATTGTGTAACGACTCAAAGTTTTGTTCAACAATTAAAATATATATACTATGGGATTTTTATGACAAAATCTTGCGCCTTAGTGCAAAGTGTTTCACAAGTGCCTAAGAAAATGTAGCATGGGAATATTACCACTGTCACATAATTAATCACTTCCTCTTTTTAGTGAAATATAAATCCAACACAAGGGAAGTTTCCCTAGTAGCATCAAGGAATCCTTAGGCGAGACAAATTCAAGTATAGGGCCTTCTATACTAACTACTTATTACTACCACCTAAACATAACATTCAAGGTAAGGAATGAAATGGTTTGTGAGGGGATTTCGTATATTTTAGCATATGAACCTTCTAAGACAATTTTGGGGTGTTTATCAAGTTAGCATAAGTCAAAGAGTAAGCCACAAACACTAAAAATGAAGAAAAAAATATGCTTGTTGCAAAACTTGAAATTAATATTGTAGGTTTTAACCCTGTACAGAAATTATCTGCAAACGAATCTTAAAAACATAAAATAAACAATAGCGAGAGAAGAAAACATAAAATAGATATACACAGATATTTTTCCTTGAATCCAAAATCGGGACGACCAGCTGGATTTTACATTATATTTCTTTTAGTGTTACAACACATATATATACATGCCAAAGCATACATAAACCCCAATCCATTAACCTTGGATTAGAACATAACCGTAGTTCCCTTGACCAGATCTACAAAATACCAGGGGCCGAAAACCATCATGCCCCAAAACCATGTGCAAACCCATGCACAAAACCATGGGTGGGTCCACCCACCGGAAAATAAGGCCCAATTTTTTTTTCCTAGGGCACTGCCCCAGATCCCAACAGGGGGGGCTACTGCCCCCCCTGCTGCGCCCTACGCAATGTATAGGGGGTGCTATCGCCCCCCCTGTGACCCCCCCATGCGTGACTAGTCGTGGAAAGAATATAAAACATACCCAACATTCTCCCACTTGTTGTTTTCTTTCCACAGGGGGCCACAGGAGAGCTGAGTCATTAGCTCAGCTTTGCAACACCCATTGTTTCTCTACACCAAGAGAAATTTTGAGTGCTCACAAACTTCAACAATGCATCTGCAACATTCTTCAAAGTGTCCAATTTTACCAGCAACACCCTTTTGGCCTCAACCATATATCTCACGAAGTGATATTGAACATCAATGTGCTTTGTATTTCGATGATAAGTAGGGTTCTTAGTCAAGAAAATTTGACTTTGGCTATCACAATCTATCCTTATAGCTTGCTGCACCAACCCTGTACTTGAACACAATCTATGCAACCAAACTGCTTCCTTTCTTCCATGAGTGGCTGCCATGTATTCTGCCTCTATAGTTGAAAATGCCACAACAGACTATCTTTTACTCATCCAACTGACTGCACCTCAAAATAGGCTAAAAAAATACCCACTTGTAGATCTTCTTTGGTCTAGATCTCCAGCCCAGTCTACGTCAACAAAACCACAAATGTCCACCACTCTTTCCAATCCTGGTCTTCCCTGGTAGCACAAGCCATAATCACTAGTGCCACACAAATATCTAAAAATCCGCTTCACTGTTGTCCAATGCTCCTTTCGTGGGTTTGACATAAACCTGCTCAATACTCCCACTACATGTGCAATGTTTGGTCTAGTACAGACCATTGCATACATCAGGCTACCCACTACACTTGCATATGGAACATGGGCCATATCCTTCTCTTCTTCTTGTGTCTTGGGACACGGTTCAGCAGACAGCTTTGTACCTACAGGAATCAGAACATTCACTGGTTTACTATCATGCATATTGAACCTCAGCAATATATTTTTGGCATACTTCCTCTGGTTTAACCAGAGCTTCCTCTTTTCCCGATCTCTCTTAATTTCCATGCCCAAAATATAGTTTGCAGCACCAAGATCCTTCATGTTGAATTTGGAGAACAGTTTGGTCTTCAAATCTTGGATAATTTCTTTGTCATTTCCAATCAACAACATATCATCCACATATAAGACCAAATAAATAACATGGACACCAATTAATTTAAAATAAACATAATTATCCTCCTTGCTTCTAGTGAAGCCAAGTCCTCATATATAGGTATCAAATTTCTGATACCACATCCTTGGTGACTGTTTTAACCCATCTAGAGACTTCTTTAACCTGCATACTAGCTCTTTCTTCCCCTTCACCATAAAGCCTTCATGTTGTTTCATGTAGATCTCCTCTTCCATATCCCTGTGAAGAAATGTTGTCTTCACATCCATCTATTCTACCTCAAAATCAAATGCAACAACAAAAAATAAAAGTAATCTAATAGAAGTAACTTTAGCAATAGGAGAAAAAATATCACCAAAATCAATTCTCGGCACCTGGGAATAACCTTTTGCTACCAATCGAGCTTTATATTTCTCCATCTTGACTTCTACATTAATCTTCTTCTTAAACACCCATTTTTTCCCGATGGGCTTCCTTCCAGCCAGTAACTCCACCAGATCCCATGCCTCATTTTTATGCAAGGATGTCGTTTCATCAACCATGGTCTCCTTCCAAAGTTTTCCATCCTCTGAATCAACTGCTTCCCTCACAATTCTGGGATCATCATCGGTTATAGTTAAAGCAAAATCTGAACAGAAAGTAGATGGACTAAATTGTTTTGGTTGTCTTCTTTCCCAAACTGATCTTCTCACAACTGGAGTTTGTGGCTCTTCCTCTTCTGAGTCTTCTTCTGTTGTAGAGTCCGATTCATCCTCCTTTAGCTCAAAATCTATCTTCTTAGGTTCCTTTGGTATGAATTCATGTTTAAAAACATCTTTCACCTCTCTAAACACCACATCTTGGTTGTACACAACCTTCCTTGTTTTTGGGTTCCAAATCTTGCAACCCTTTAAACCATCCTTATACCCAATAAAGATGCACCTTTCAGGTTTATTATCCAACTTGGTCCTTTTCTCCTTTGGAACATGTAAATATGCATCACATCCAAATACTCTCAGATGTGAAAGACAAGGTTTCTTACCAGTCCATATCTCATGTGGAGTCTTATCCTCCAACGTTGATGAAGGTGATATGTTAACCAAGTAACATGCAGTCTCCACTACCTCTGCCCAAAATTCTTGTCCTGACCCGGTACCACTGAGCATGCTACTTGCCTTTTCCATCAGCATTCTGTTCATTCTTTCTGCAACTTCGTTTTGCTGAGGTGTGTATGGAGTAGTATTCTATTGTGATATACCACACTTCTTACAGAACTCTTCAAATTCGTTCTTGCAGAACTCTCCACCATTATATGTCCTCAGCACCTTTATCTTCTTCTCTGTCTGGTTTTCCACCAGGGCCTTAAATTATTTAAATTTGTCAAAGACTTCAGATATATTCCTCAAAAAATATATCCATTTATTCCTTGAGAAGTCATCTATGAGTGAAACATAGTACACAGACTTAGCCAGTGATGGAACCAACACAGGTCCAAACACATCACTGTGCACAAGCTCTAATGTCTTGTTTTCCCTCTTAGCACTAGAAGGAAAAATCACTCGATTATGCTTCCCATATACACAATGTTCATAGAAATTGAAATCCAGAGAGCTATTAGACATACCTTCTACCATACCATTTCCATGCAATATCCGAAGGCCCTTCTCTCCAATATGTCCAAGCCTTTGATGCCATAGCATGGTCTTTTCTCCAGAGACCACTAGGCTTTCTACTCCACTTTTTGGAACCACAGAACTATTGTACCCATCAATAATAGTGCTGCCCTAAAGCTTGTACATAGTTCCAATATAAACTCCTCACATTAATACCAGTGCTCCCTGAACCATCTTACAGGTATCTTTCTCGAACACTGTTTTTACACCTGCATCATCCATCTTGCTTACAGAAATCAGATTTATGGCCAATGCAGGAATGTGTAGAACACTAAGAAGTGTTCTAATCCTTCCACCTTGCAGCTTCAACTTAACTTTTCCACGTCCGAAAATTCTGGCCTTCTTATCATCCCCTAGGAAGACATCACCACCATCATATTTCTCATACTCGTAGAACCAGTGAAGTGAAAGGATGCACCTGAGTCAATTGACCATGACTCATGATCTACATGTGTATTTGAAGAAGATGCCAAATACAAATCCCCACCTTCATCCGAGATGGTTTTTTCCTCTATAGAAGGAGCATCGTAAAATCCCTTTCCATTCTCAGGAGCTTTAGATGTGCAGTCCTTTTTGTAGTGCGCTTCCTTTCCGCATTTCCAGCACACCTTTACAAACTTTCCAGGAGATTTAGATCTCCCTCTAGATTTAGATCTCCCACTTGAAACCTTATTCTTGTTTCTGTTCTGGGACCTTCCTCGTACAGATAAGGCATCTGCATTCTGACTCTCCATATTTCTCCGTCTCATTTCCTCTGATAGCAAGGCTGAGGCAATGTCATCAAAATTCAAGGTAGTTGTATTGCTACCTATTGCAATAACCAAATTGTCCCACGAATCTGGTAGAGAACACAAAATACTGATGCACTTATCTTCATCTGAGATTTTAATATCAACAGATGACAGCTAGCTTAACACAGTATTGAAGGCGTTCAGATGCTCTGTCACCAAGTCTCCATCCTTCATCGTCAGGTTATACATATTTTTCCATGGGAACAATTTATTCACCAAAGACTTAGATTGGTACAAAGTCCCTAGCTTGTCCCACAAGGTCTTCGCCTTAGCTTCCCCAGATACATTCAAAAATACTGAATCTGAGACACACAACTGTATTGTGCTCGTTGCCTTCTGATCTAGCTTCTTCTAGTCTTCATCTGACATTGTCATTGGTTTAGTACCCGGATCTACCGCAATCCACTGATCCTTATCCACCAGCAGATCCTCCATCTTGAGCTTCCACAACTCAAAACTCTGACCATTAAATTTCTCGATCTTTATCTTCCCTTCGCTTGCCATCTTCTTTCACCGCAAGAATCGATCTTACAGATATCCCATTGAATAGGTTCTACTTCAGGCCCGAGAAAAAAAAACCCTTAGCAGCAAAGGCGTCCCCTTGAATTCGATACTTCTCTGATACAAAATTTAGGTTTTAACCCTGTACATAAATTATCTGCAAACGAATCTTAAAAACAGAAAATAAAAATTAGTGAGAGGAGAAAACATAAAACAGATATACACAGAGATTTTCCCCTGGATCCCAAATTGGGACCACCAGCTTGTTTTTTCATTATATTCCTTTTATTGTTACAACAAATATATATACATGCCGAAGCATACATAAACCCCAATCCATTAACCCTGGATTAGAACATAACCGTAGTTCCCTTAACCGGATCTAGAAAATTCCAGGGGCCAAAAACCATCATGCCCCAAAACCACGTGCAAACCCATGCACAAAACCATGGGCGGGTTCGCCCACAGGAAAATAAGGCCCTAAATTTTTTTCCCGGGGTGCTGCCACCTCTCTTACTGTGCATGGAGCAACGTACAGGGGGGGCTATCGCCCCACCTGTGACCCCCCTGCGCATGACTGGTCATGGAAAGAATATAACACATACCCAACAAATATAATATATTTTAGAACACAAGTTATTATAGCAAAAATAAACTGGCCCTTGAACTTGAATTCCAATGAAAGCTAGGGCTGAAAAGAAAAATTAGACTCCAAAGGTGAATCATGAGAAGTCTATTTAAACCTTAAATAAATAAATTACAAAATGTCTTCAACATTGTAACTGAGTAACATAGTAACTAAAGTATATGTATTTTGAAATTTTCCCAAGTGAAGTGTTCAATGAAAGCCATGTCCCAATAACTTGATCTATGTGATATGAAATATAAATGAGATCTCAAGTGTAATTAATTGAATAAAATCCTTATTTACTTATAATAATAAGGATACAAAGTTTATAACTATCTAAATCCATTACCTTTTTTACTATAATCCAAATTGATTAGAAATGTGTCTATGTGAGTAGATATGGAGACAAATAGGATGTAGAAGCAACAATATTTATATTTCACGAATCAAGGAACATTAAAATTAGGGTTTTTATAATATATATAATTTTAATGTGTTCTTGTGAGTTGATGATGAACACATAAAGGTGTTTGAAAATCATGTTAGGCAGATATTCATGTCATAAGGGTCCCCAAGCTTCACCAAAATCGTAAATGATGAGCTTCTCACAGACTTTCGATGAGATTTACGGTTGAAAACTTGTTGCTTGCATAATATGAAAGCTACATGAATCATGAGGGTTAGCTACATTTCATTGGAGTAGTAAAATGAAAAATTCAGAATGGGGTAGAGAAGAGGATTTAGTGACTGAATATGCATAATTCATGGTGGGGCAGGGAAGAGGATGGGTAATTTAATATGCAAAATTCAGAATAGTGGAAAGAAAACGGTGGGAGATTTTCATGGCAATGTTAATATGGAATTGGATACGTCATCATGAACAGAACCCAACTTCTATCATCGTTTTTACTTTGTTGTTTTGTTAATTACTCTATCGCATTTATAGATTGTGCATATGGGCCCTTCATTTTGCCCCAGGAATGACAGATCAATGACCTTTAAAAGCATTTTGCAAACTTTTTCATGCAGTGAATTCCATGACATTCCATACTGGGATGTTTCATGTGTGTCCAAACTCTAGAGCATAGATACTGTGTTTATTACAAGCACAACACTCTTGATGATTTGTATCATAACCTATACAATGCATCAGGGATATAATAATGGATCCATCTTTGGATCTTTCAAAATTTAATTCAAATTTCAAAGTATCTTCTCATAGTGAGACAGGGTATGCATTACTTGTATAGGCCTACAAAACCCCTTAATCCTCATAACATTTTCATGATCTACCTCGATTGCTTGTAAACTTTTATCCTTCTAATTGTTTGTTCCATGGTGATTTATACTTATTTATATAAATTTGCATTTATTATTCACTAATAATTAGAATTATACTTCAGTGACTGTAAGAGGTATTCTTTTTCATCGTATCTGTATTGTTACAGAACTTGAAGTTTCCCATCATTGAATGAAGGAGATAGTTCCTTATTAGAGATTGTATATTATTCTTTTATGATCATGGATATTGTTGTTAGGCTTGCTCCTGCATGTCATGATCATAAAAAATGTCTTCAAGGGGTATAGTGCCTTTTATTAATGCCATGTGAATAATTCTAACTGTTGACATCCTTCCTGTCTGGTTATGTGGTGTACATGTCTTAAGATATTGATTGCTTTCATCAAAATTTATTTGTAAGGATCTTCAAGAGAGACCCTTGCAACTTTTCTTGGCTCACTGAATTGTATCGGTTTGAGTTGTGTATACACACAACTGAATTGTTTCTTGGAATTCTCCTTAAGCTTCCCACTCCAAGTGGTTAGAGAAATTTCCAGGCTTGTTGATACAACCAATTCTTATATTCAGGCCATTAACAACATGCATCATATTTTTGCTCAGGTTTCCCTCGTCTTTTTTGCATATCCACTTTTTTTCATTTTTTATTTTTGAATATAACTAATTTCCACTTTTATTCTCTATCTATGTTGCTTTGTCTTTGTTTCTAGGCACTTTAGGGTTTAAAACTTGGTGCTTGCATAATAAAAAAGTTGCACGAAGCATGAGGATTAGATATATTTCATTGGAGTAGTACAATGTAGAATTGAGAGTGGGGCAGAGAAGAGGATTTAGTGACTGAATATGCATAATTCATGCTGGGGCAGGGAAGAGGATGGATAATTTAATAGTGGAGGGAAAATGGTGGGAGATTGTCATGGAAATGTTAATATGGAATTGGATACGTCGTCATGAATGGAACCCAACTTCTATAATCGTTTTTACTTATTTTTTTTTAATTACTCTGCCGCATTTATAGATTGCACATATGGGACCTTCATTTTTCCCTAGGAATGAAAAATCAATGACCTTTAAAAGAATATTTCAAACGTGTTCATGCAGTGAATTCCATGACATTCCATACTGGGATGTTTCATGTGTGTCCAGACTCCATAATATAGATACCATGTTTATTACAGGAAAAACACTCTTTATGATTTGTATCATAACCTATACAATGCATCAGTGATATAACAATGGATCCATCTTTGGATCTTTGAAAATTTAATTCAAATTTCAAAGTATCTTCTCATAGTGAGACAGGTTATGCATTACTTGTATAGGCCTACAAAACCCTAGTGGCATCTATAACACGTTCATCATCAATATGAAACATATAAGTACCTGCACCCTTTATAAGCATAAACAAAAAATCGTATTAGGTGAAACAACTTGTATCACATCTTTTAACGCATACATATTTACAAATAAGTTGTCAAATGCAAAACATAACAAGCTATTGGAGCCAAGAGAAATGAGCCCTAAACCACGTAATCAAGTAGGGAAATATAATAGTATTATTTTGTTTCCTCCTTTTGTATAATGAAATGCACATGCCAAGAAAGCCATCAGCCATTTCTCATTGTTCCAAAGATAGTACCTAAGGTAAACCAGTCAGTTGCAATTTTGGCAACCTGACCTAGCAGGACATCAAGTAAAAATTGTAGTATTCATATGAAGCAAATTTACACCACTCATCTGATTGCTAAGATCAAATAAAAAATTCATGTGGTGCTCATCACAAAACCTTAAGCTAAAATTATTGGGAAAGCTCCAGAAGGTATACCCAAAAATTGCAATTTTACCTTTTGGAAACACGTGAATTGTGATGTATGCTTGAAATTCAAAATATGAAAACCAAGCTCACTCAATTATAATCAAATAGCAAGGGGGAGTATGATAATGCAAAAGAGAGCTCATCCAGATCCAACAAGAGCCATATATGGATAAACATATACCAATTTAACATTAAATATAATTGGTCTAGTAGAGAAATGAGACAATTGGAATTGACAGGAAGCTTATTAGGGCTCAGTTGAGTAGGAAAACAATTGCAGGGTGAAAAGACATTCAGAAAGGATAAAAATGAATGACTCAATGGCATTACTCAGTGTTTATAAAAACATATCAAAGAACCACAAGTAATTGTCTTGTGTGAGGATAGGAAAGGCTACAAAGGAATAGCTAATTGAGTTGTGAAATGTAACTTGAGTGGGACAAAAAAATTGATTTGATTACATTCAGATCAAAGAGTTAATTTCAAAGTGAGGAATACTTATGTAGACATCAATACATCTTATGAAAGATAATGGATAGCTTATTGAAATTTCTCTACACAACGAAAGATGACATGTCCAAAGCTCCATAATGATCCTCGAATATGTACAATAGGTAAGAAATTCACTAGGTAGTTGGGAGTGCACTGTTAACCATTAACAGTAAATAACATAAAAATTAAAAAATTTCTTACCACTAAGGAATTGTAAATAAAATTCTCTCTATTATCTGCAGTTATTTGCCTGGAAATCTCGCCTTTGTATTCAATGACCTACATCATAACGAATGGGTAATTTTATAGTGCTCACATTAGCAAAAAAAAAAATAGACTTCAACCTTAACATGATTTCCAAGGAAATTTCCAATGACGAGTAACTACTTCACAAAACTTACCATGTCCACAGCTTTATGCGCTTGTTTTGCAAAAATGCCAAATCCATCAATTCCTGAATTTCTTGAAAAATATGCAAAAAGGTTTTGCATTTATATTATTAGGTAGCACTCAATATATATTAATACATATTTCTTCCATGAAGCATAATTAAGTTTTCTTGTTCTTGAAAAACATTTAGAGAGGCAAGTTTAAACAAAAGCATACTCATATATCATTATATATATTCCTCATAACTTTTTCATGATCTACCTCAATTTCTTGTAAACTTGTATCCTTATAATTGTTTGCTCCATGGTGATTTATGCTTATTTATATAAATATGCATGTCTTATTCACTACTAATTAGAATTATACTTCACGAAGGTGACTGTAAGAGGTATTCTTTTTCATCGTATGTTTATTGTTACAGAACTTGAAGTTTCCCATCATTGAACCAAGGAGATAGTTCCTTATTAGAGATTGTATATTATTATTTTATTATCATGCATATTGTCATTAAGCCTACTCCTGCATGTCATTGTCTTCAATGGGTATAATGCCTTTTATTAATGTCACGTGAAGAATTCTAACTGTAGACATCCTTCCTTCTAGTTATGTGGTGTACATGTCTTAAGATATCAATTGCTTTCATCAAAATTTATTTGTAAAGATATTAAAGAGAGACACTTTCAACTTTTATTGGCTCACTAAATTGTATCGATTTGAGTTGTGTATACATATATACCAATCTTCACATTGAAAGTCTACATTGAACTTACACTACAAATTGTATCTTCTAAGGTCACTGTAGCTAGATGATAAGCCTAGTAAGCCTTTGCTCTCGATATCCTTTATGGTTAGAAATCATCTAGGGAATATCGGTTCCTATGTTTAAATCCTTTTAATATACTTATGCTTAGGAGGTGGTCTTATGGTGACTAATGTCACTTCTTATAGTCTTAAAAATAGTATTTTATATATGTATATTCCTAGAATAAAGGGTCTTTAGCACCAAATTTGATGTGACATACTACTGTAATATTAGTGAAATAATTTCTCCAAGATGATGACATAAAGGAGAGTGATGGATCAGTTTATAATTATTGTATTTGAGTTTATTTTATGCATAAAATGGGTTTCAGTCCTCTTGAAACAACACATAATATAAATTTATGAAACAACACATAATTCAAATATTTTGGAGTGATTCCAAAGCATGTCAAATGTGCTCAGAACTTTGATATATAGTTTATTTAATAGTGAACTCTCTTTAAGTATATGTATCTAGGGGTACTACAAAACATTATTCAAGGAGATTGAGGTGTAGTCCCTATGTTCCCATTGGACTTAGTTAGACTAGGTATTATAATTGTAATTACGGTTTCACTCTGTTTTTCCAATTTCATCCTATATATTTCATGGGGGGCTTGGTAACATGTGATCACCCACCTAAATATGTATTTTATAATTATAACATTAGGATACTTAGTTAAAGATGATCACTCTCCACCCATGTTGTACCTCTATAAATAGATATTCCAATGGAGAGTGTGCAGTAGGTGCACCTTGCAACAATCTCCTCTTTACTTGCATGCTCGGATTCTTGTGTTTCTCTCTTTATTAGATGTGATTATTCACATTTCCAATGTGTTCTCGTACTAATATTAGGGTCTCTTTAGCGCTTTTCAATTTCAAACTCATTGGGATTTTTCTTGCATGGAATTCTCCTTGAGCTTCCCACTCCAAGTGGTTAGAGAAATTTCTAGGCTTTTTGATACAACCAATTCTTATATTCAGGCCATTAACAACATGCATCATATTTTTTGCTCAGGTTTCCCTCGTCCTTTTTACATATCCACCTTTTTTTCAGTTTTTATTTTTGCAATTTTTCATAACTATTGTTTTTATCACAATTGGTTTAATCATTGGTCCTTTTGGCCTATTCTATGTTTTTTTGATACATACTGTTGGTTTTTTTCCATTTCACTTATTAAACCTATAGAAAGGGTCCATTCTATTGATTAAACAAGTGTAAAGATACCATTCCATTGATTTACCCTGCAAAGGGTCCATTCCTCTGATAAAACCCATTAGATGATTTAATGCTTGCAATTTATTTTGCCCATGCTTGTTCCATGCATGTAAAATCAAATCATTGGCCCACCTAGAAATGTGGCACACTTGGTGTCTTAGTGTAAGAACACTCTTAAAAATCCTTAGCTCCTCGTCAAGCTCATGAAATATTACTTGCAATGATTCCAAATTGTTTTGACAATTGTTCATCTAGGAAAATTAAAAGAATTTGCACCTATGATTAAATCATAAATCATTAGGGAATTGGATGTTGTGTATATGTGAAGTTTTTTCTAGACTATGCTTGAAGACTACCTCATAAGGATCTCCTCATTCATTTTTCCTTGCAAGTCATTTAGTCGCTAAAACCATCCTTGGTTCATGGATGTCAATTAGCCCAAGTCCTTCATCTTCTCTATGGAGGGCATAAATGTCACTGGTAACTGACTAGTTTCCTTCCTCCTCACTTTTATCATGGAAAATGATCGAGGATATGTTTCAAATTCTTATAACCAATTCATCAAGGGAAAGATAAATAAAAGAATCACTAGTAACTGACTAGTTGCCTTCCTCCTCACTTTTATCGTGCAAAATGATAGAGTATATGTTTCAACTTATTATAACCAATTCTTTACAACTTAAGGGAGAGGCGTTTTGCAAAGGATGATTAAATTTATTGTAATATTTTGTTGTTTTGTTTAAATATTTCGAGTGTTCATTAGGTGATTTGGAGATATGAATTAATTTAGTGGAAATTTTTATATATTTTACATTTGAATGATGTACTTTGTTTTATAGATGATGAATCATGATGTTATTGTTTTGTGTATAATGATTTATTTTTTCTTTTGGGCTTGGGCCTTGGCACAAAATTTAAAAAAAAAAAATCTTAATGGTTTTTGTGAACATTACACTGATCTTACTCTAAAATCTACTTACAAATCTAGTAATTCTCAACTTTTGGAAACTATTGATGCATGTTTCTAGATCGATTTGAAATTTTACTTCTGGAATATTCAGTGAGATGTCAAAAGCTAATCCTGGGAAGAAAATATCAAGGCAAATGGATGTATTATCATACTTTAAAAAGCCTCAATCCAAGAATACACATTCTCTTCATGCTTCAAGCTCATTTGAACAATCTGTTACTGAGAGATGTTAACTCTTGTGAAAATGCATTTGATATCCATATCATGGATGAAAGAATAGGTTCCTCAAGTGATCAGGGTGAGATAAATGTAGTTTCAACAGAAATTAGTGATGAAAATGTTAAATATTTTTCCTTCGAAGGTGACACAAACCATTCAGGAAAAAGGAAAAAAGGCTAGTGGACTGATGGGAGAAAATTCCAAGATGATTGGGTCTCAAGTTTTCCATTTATTGAAGAAATACCTCCTACAAATAAGGATTTATGAGAAGTTATATGTATTGCGTGTAGTTGGAAAAGTTTCAAGGTAGTGCAATTTTGGATGAAACTAGATACAGTACAAAAGCATGCAGGAAAGGTGTATGAAAAGAAAATTGTAAATGCTAAAGAGAAATCTATTATTAGATGGAAATATTTGGAGGAATTTCGACATATCCAATGTGTGGAAGAATACAAACAATATTTAATAAGTAAGAGGAAACTTGAGGCAAGTGGAGGAACCATCATATCTCAATTTGAAAAGACGATGGAAAGAATTTTGTTATCCAAGACGATACAATTGAGTACTGTATTTCACATATTATGTAAAGGTCGTCCTATGAAAAATTATCTAGATCACATGAAATTTCTATCTTTTCCTCATGTGAAAAACTTTCCATCTTCTCATTGGTCCGTAACTAGTGGTTGGGAATGGGCAAGATATCTAGCTCAAGTAGAAAATGATGATTTGAAAAAGGAGATTGCAAATGCTAGGTTTTTGGCATTGTCTTTGGATGAGGTTACGGCTATAGATGATACTTCATGGATCTCAATGAGCATTTATATGGTTAATGAACATATTAGGCATTCTTATCTACTTGGGATTAAAAAGATGAGAGAGACTTCTACAGCTGGAAATATTTATGAACTTGTTCTTAATAGCTTGAAGGAAAGTGGTATGGATCATTTAATGATTGCAAAAAAGTTGGTATGTGTTGGAGTAGATGGAGCATTAGTAATTCAAGGACAAAGGAATGTTATTTTTGTTAGACTACAACTATCAGCTTCGCCATACATGCTTAATATTCATTTTATGGCTCATAGGATGAATCTTGCATTTAAAATAGTAAGCAAGTTTCCATCAATTTCAAAAGTTGAAGATCTTGTATGTGAGACTCATGCATACTTTTATCGTAGTCCCAAACGATATTTAGAGTTTCAAAAATTTGCAGATGGTGTTACGGATGGAAAAAAACTACTGAAGGATGTTGATACAAGATGGATCTCATTAAATGGACCCACTCAAAGGCTATTTAGTGAGTTCAAATCTTTGGTAGGGTTGATGTATGAAAATCGCTACAATGTAGACAAAGCTCAAGATCTTATTTTTCGACTAACTGATATAGAAACATTATTGACATTGGATGGAATTCCTCCTATGCTACATGAAATGAATTTCCTCGTGAAAATGTCTCAGAATCGCACAATGTATATTTCTAAATACACAAATGCGAGAAAATCAACATGCTTTGCATTGGATAATTTGTATATGATGTCGGACACTTTTACTAGTCCAGAGTTTACAATTTGGACTAAGATCATCAATATAGAAAATACTGAAAAAATTTTGGCGTTTGATGAAAAAGGGATACTATGTATCGTAGTGCGTGGTTATATGGTCCCCTTTCATTATATTAGTAAGACGGGACAAATCACCAATGATTGCCCCGTGTTAAGAGACCAATTTGATAATATTGTGATTTCAGTGAAACAAAATTTGATAGAAAATGCAAGATCACTATCATTAGAGATAAGAGAACGATTTCCTCCTGATGAATTGTTGGAGGCCATGTGTGTGGTATACCCTCAATATTGGAACAATTATCAATGTACGAGAAATTTAAAACCCGATTTTCAAAAGAGATTAAAATGTTTAGTACACCACTTTTGCAAGAAAGTCTCAATACATGGAGAACATATTGAAGGTATTTTAGATTCATCAAAATTGTATCAACAAGGTGGATGCTTTGCCGAAACAATGTGGAAGCAATATCATTTTTTGGAGAATCCTAATGAAAACAGTGCTATAACAAGATTATGGAATAATTTAAGTGCTAGCCAATATCTGCAAGAAAACATATGAGAATATTTCAAATTAGCAGATTTGTGTCAAACCATGATTTTGGGATCAGTGGAGGATGAGAGAATTTTTAGTGCACTATCATTCTTGAAGTCAAATTTGAGAAACAAGCTTGATAAAAATGTGGATACATGTTTGAGATTATATGTAACAAAGTATGACATTAACAATTTTCCATATGAAAGAGCACTAGCGATTTGGCGATCAGATTGTGATAGAAGGGGAGAAAATATAACAAATTTATCTAATGAATTTGATACAAAACATAATGTTTTAAAGCCTCATAATGACAATACATCTAGAGAATATCATGTTCACAAAGTAGAAAATGATGACCAAGTTGAGAACTGGGAAATTGAAATACCCTACGACTCTTATTTTGGTATACATGTTTCAGTGATCATGCAAGATTACTATATGTCATATTCAGGTAAAAATGGGTTCTATATTTTTTATTTTTCATTGTAACATTGCAGCTACATTTCTTTCATGCGTGTTATTTTAATATTGATGTTTCATATTTAATCCTTACATTTTTTGTTTCTTATTTTTGATAGGAAATGAAGCTAGATTTGATGAGGTTGGTACCTATTTATTTTCACATAGATAGTGTCTAACTATTATTAAATGATAATTAAGTAATTTAACAAGACTAATGCAAAGCATCAATGGGCTCATTCAAGTACATGAAACTACCTTGATTTATAGCTCTAACATCTTCGAAAATTTTAATGGTATATATGTTGCTTGTGTTTGGGGAATTTTGTTGAGTTTTGAGTTCTATATTTTCTTGGAAAATAATTCTTGATATTTGGAAAATGTGTGATTTTATATTGGTATTGGAAATGAAGTTGATTTTGATCTTTGATTGGAAATGAAGACGGATTTGATGAAGTTGGGACCTATTTCTTTTCACATAGATAGTGTCCTAGTATTAAATGATAAATAACTAATTTAAGAAGTCTAACGCTAAGCAACAATGGGCTTATTCAAGTACATGGAATTGTGTTGATGTCTAGCTTTGATATCTTTGAAAATTTTAGTGGTTTTTTTGTTGCTTGTTTAGAGGATTTTGTTGAGTCTGAAATTTTTGGTTTGTTTTGGTCAAAGATACTTTTATTCCCTTGAATGAATATGGTTCTCATATCATGCATAGATTGATAGATCTAGTTTTATTATTATAATCATTATTTTTTTCTTTATATATTTGGTGGTTTGAGGAAAGATATTTTGTTTCCTTTCACTTTGTGGCATGATTTCGACATCTTCACCTTTTAGAATATAGTAAAATATTTTTTTTATTATATATTTTTCTTGGAAAAGAATTATTGATATTTGGAAAGGGAAATAATCCCTAGGTAGCTAAGTGAAGAGAAAAATGGTCTATCTACTAGGTTCCTGCACATTCATCGTAGGAGACCTATTGGCATGAGGTCGACATTCCTTTTATGAAATTACACTTTTGATTCCAAGGCAGAGCTGAGTTCGCTGAACTAGGAAGAACAGTGGAAGTTGATCATAATGATAAGGAGATTAGAATGTTGGTTTCACAAATAGTTGACCATGCCACCAATGATGGTGGAACCAAAGGAACCGCATCAGCTTATTATGATTCTTTCCAGATTGCCCAGGGTGAAACCGAGGCTATTTTGGGAAGCATGGAAGGTAGCAGTGGTTGCCTAATGTTTAGTAGCAAGGTATTCTTATGTTGATTGCAGATTCCAGGAATATCTTGAAATTTGATGGTTATAAGGGGGTCAATTGTTTGACATTTCTAGTGACATTCATATTAGATATTCTTGGAATCTACAATCCTCATAAGTTCAACAATCAGTACAATAGCATGTGTTTAGTTTTAAGAGGTAACATGTTTAAATCCAAAAGCATTGAATACCCCTTCCTAAATTCACAAGTGTATTCCTTAATAGATTTTAGTATTCAAATAACTCTGTATTATTGTAATTAACTATAGGGAGACTTTTTTGGGTAGTTTGATTGTCTACTGGGTGTTCTATTTAAATGACTGATTGTATTCATGTCATTTGTGTGCTGGAGTTCTTGATATGAAATGTGCACTCCCTTCAGGAATACAAAGGGCATGCAGACAATTTTATTTGCTATCTTCTACCTGGAACACCTTATTCACATGCTCAATATACTCCAGGTGATCTCTTAGATTTTACTAGCATTGAAATATAGTACAATTTCTCTCTCTTCTTCTAAATTTAACACTATATGTTGTTGTGTAAGGAGGAGGTCTTCTTTACACATTGAAGGATACTAATTTGAAATACGTTACATCTTCTTCCTTCTTGCTCTTGACATATGCAAAATACTTGAGATCCTCCAAACAAGTAGTAACTTGTGGTGGGATAGTCACAGTCACTCCTCACAGGCTAAGAACACTTGCAAAACGCCAAGTATAGACTCATAATAGCCCAATGCTTAATTTTCCTATTATTTCAAAAATTTATTATTGTATGTAGGATCTAAATCAATTTTGTGTTGATGAAAATTGATTACATACTGGGAGATAATCCTTTGAGGATGTCATACATGGTTGGATATGGTTCCCTCTATCCAAAACTTATTCATCACAGAGCCCCTTCTCTGCCCTCCAAGGCCAATCATCCTCAACCCATTCCCCGCAAAGAAGGCTTCCAATATCTGTACAGCAGTGCACCCAATCCAACATCTTGGTGGGAGATGTGGTGGGAGGCGCAGACAACATGGATAGGTTTACTGATGTGAGAAAAAAATATGATCAATCTGAACCTTACACCTACATTAATGAACCCTTAGTGGGTTCCCTTGCTTATTTGGCCTAGAGACTGATGTTATACTTCTAAAATTTCTTTGTGTTAGAGATTTCAGGGTAAATGATGCATTCATCATGTTGCAGAATAGTGTGGCATGGAGGAAGGCATTTGGAGCTAAAAGTATAATTGAAGAGGATATGAAGTTTGATGAGAATCTGAATTCAGTGGCCTTCATGCATTTTTATGATAAAGTGGGCCACCCTGTGTGCTACGTTGCTTATGGTATTTTTCGAGACAAGGAGCTCTACTAGAAGATCTTTGGAGATGATGAGAAGCTAAAGAATTTTCTGATATGGAGGGTCCAAATTCTATAGAAGGGAATCAAGCTCCTTGACTTAAAGCCTGGTGGTGTCAATGCCATGATTCAGATCACGAATCTTAAGAATATGTCGAAGAGAGAATTGAGAGTTACATCAAACAAAATTCTTTTACTTTTTCAAGATAACTACCCAGAGATGGTAGCAAGAAAGGTCTGTAACTGCTCAAAACACAATTTTTTTTGCATTTTATGAGCTTTCTTAGAACAATCTATCTGAATGACTATATATGATCAAAAGGATGATGTTAGATGTCCTCGTAGATCTAGTGTTTTGAGAATTTTGGCATACCAAAAATTGGAATTTCTGATGCATCTCTAGATATTTATTACTTGACATATGGTTGCTAGTTTAAAATGGTGTCAAATTACGTATATCTTCAGTCCAAATTGAAAAAAGGCTAAAAGTTACAATATATATTTTACAGAGAGGTTCCTTTTATATAGGGATCTAATAGAGATCTTTAGACAGATCTGGTTTTATATATTTTGTATTAAATAGTACAATAGTTTCCCAAAAAATATTTTAGTATGGACATTCAGTTATTAGTTACTCATACTATGAAAATGTAATAGATTTTAGTATTCCTACAAAACATTATGTATAATGAGTACATGGACATTTTATTTCCTTTGCCTTTCTCCCTTTCGAAAGGCTTCAAAAACATGTCCAGATGGGCTGCACTGCAAGGAATGCTCTTCCTTTGGCTCAGGTGCATGAAGGATATGTACTTCATCAAAATCACTTGAGGCTTCCACTGGGCCTCTGTCTTTCTGAGGTTCCTACAATTTGTGTGTCAGAGTAGGCCATAGCTAGAATGGAAACCTGGTCAATGGTTTAACACTATCTCAATCTTTTTAGTCAAATGAATATAAGTTGTTGTTTCTGGTGCCTATGTCCTCCAGTTGTTATTTTATTTTTCCTTATTGATTAAGAGAGTCCATGAAATGTTGTTAGCTATGAGGAGTTAACACGTATTTGTGTGGTGTTTTAGTAAGTGAAAAACACTTCTCTCAAGTTTTCCTTGTATCAGCGCATTTCCAGTTTTTTTTCTTGAATCATAGTTTTTTAATCTCAGTGGACCTTTGTGACCTTTTAAGTCTAGCCTCATTGTCATTTTCACCCAGAATTACATGGTTTAGAGATGGAGGAGCATATATAGTGACTAGTCATTTCTTTGTATGGTCACAATCTGCCCTTAAGGGTTTTGTTTTTCATGGTCAACGTAATGGTCATTATTTTTGTCTCAAAGGGAAATCTCATGGGAAACCCAAGGATGCTTCATCACATTTGAAGATGGTATCCAAATTCCCAAATAAGCGCATTGGCATAGATTAGTGCACCTTACCCAACGATGTTTAACAAGCCACTTACTAGTATGGAACTAAAAAAATTCTCAGCAATATGGTTACAAATAGTTGATATATAACCCCTTGTGTTAAGGTAGCCTCCACTGTCACATAATACAGTGAGGGAATTAGGCTTTTCACAAGAAACTTACGGAGGAAACCCTTTCTTTCTATCTTATTGTTTCAAAGGGAAATCTCATGGGAAACCCAAGGATGCTTCATCACAATTGAAGATAGTATATAGATTCCAAAATAAGCCCATTGGCATAGATTAGTGCACCTTACCCAGCGGGGTTTAACAAGGCACTTGTTAGTACGGAACTAGACAAATTCTCAGCAATATGGTGACAACGAGTTGAGATATAAACCCTTGTGTTAAGGTAGCCTCCACTATCACATATTCATGTTTTCATCAATGTCCCATGGTATTTCAGTGCACTGTAATCGATGTTGAGCCCTTTCTTGACACAACCTACCAAGAAAAAAATTGAAATTTCTCTTTAAATGTGATCTCCACTAATTCCTGCCTTGAAGATAGTCCATCACACAATTCTTTCAACACATTGATTATCACAAGGCCAACCAATCCACAACTTGGCTGACTTTTCCAATAAATATTCATTAGTCAACATAGCTTCATTGTCATAAGTAATCCTTACCTCTAGCTGCAACCCTGCTCCTTCAAGATTGCCAAATCATAGGGTCTTCAACTAGTTGCCCCAAATCATTGATATGTTTCTCCAAATCACAGAACTAGGGTTTTTAGTTCTGCCTTCATACAGTCCAATAATATAAATGTTCTAAAGGATCTTCCCTATATCTCTGATATTTTAGAACAAGTACTTTCAATTTTGTCCTTCAACAATACGTTTTTTGTTACAAGCTATATTTTTCATAGGGTCTTCTAGAAATGTCCTTACATAGTGACAAGAGTAAAGACTACTATTTTGTCACACAATTTAAGGCATCATAAATAGCTCATACAATACTAAATAACTTCCAAATTCAGTGTCCTTAGTGAATTCACACATCTTCCCATACAACAAAGTTTGAATTCTAGAGATCATTGTCCTTACGGCTTCATAATAGTTGCGTTCTAATAATGACCTAATTCTTCAAACATCACTATACTTGGGCCTTTAAACAGTCCACAAGTGCTCTTTAACAACCATTCATTAACAAACAAACAAATCTATTAGAGAAACATACCTTGTTTGTCAACTTCCTCTTATCCTTCTTGTTCTTGGTTTTGTGTTCTTGCTTCAAAAACCAAACCTTTGATTAGAGCATGTTTTAACCATTGTTACAGTCCTGCAAACTTGGCCTCCACTGCTCAAGAGACTGTGGTTGCCCTTCTTCTATCAAGTCTTTCCATAAGTTGGGTTATAACACACCTTCCAACCTATTGTTGCACCCTTTTGGTTCTTAAAAGGATACCTACAATAGTTCAATTTCCCACAAGGATTTGCAAAGATATTCCTCCACGGATGCAACACATAATTACTTGTGATTTTTCACACTTTGGATGATCTTCAAACTCCTGCTCCGGCTCTTTTAGGAACAACATTCCAACCTAGCAAACTTCCTCTATGAACCAAGCACCCTTGCAACCTTCTTAACAAAATTTATTTACCTTCGGCCCTCTCTGAAATCCTTGCTCTACCTAGGTATTTATGCAGCCTGCTAACCTGCATTTAAACCAAGCACAAGAACCCTACAACAACCATGTTGCAACTTGGTCCTACACTAGATTATCTCTAGATTTTCAGACCTAAATTTATTCAAGGAACAGAGATAAGGATGGCCTAACAACTTGGCCCTATAATACTTTTCATCATTTCATATCAGAGCTACAAACTCGACTTCTTGGTCCAACTATTAGGCTCTCAACTCAGATGCTTTTCCTCTAACCTGTGCCAAACCAATATAAAAAGAGACAAAGAAAAAAACCTCGTTCTTACTTTTTTTCCTATTTAGTTCTGTTCATCTGAGGTATGTGAGGTTCTCTTGAGGAGAGATCTACTCTTGTTGGATGTATAATATTATACTCTTCTTAGTAGTTTTCCTTTTCAAGATTAACCCATAGATCGTTGTTATGGCCTAGCTTAGAGAAATTAATTTGAGTAGTCATGCATATGAATTGTCTTAGAGACATTACATGTCAAAATGTTTCCCTTTTCAGCAAGAAATAGGCCTCCAAATCTAGATCATTGTAGATGTAGTGTTTTTCCATCAATTATTGTTTTTTGGATTTTTCACCTTCGAAGAGTCATCATACATAAATGCTATTATTGGATAAGAAAGCTAACTATGGTCTTAAATTGTAGCACCACAATTATCACCTCAAAGCTCAGTTTGCACACCTTACATATCTTTTGATTATCCTTAATCCCTTCAAAACATAACTCTTTGGAATGTTTGTAATTTGATACTTCAAATCGTAGAACAGAAGTAGACCTTTGAAGAATAGAATGTAATTCTTGTGGAGAACCTCTTACTACTACAATCACATTACTATATTTGAATGCTTGCCAGAATTTGCTATAGTACATCATTTTATCTTTTTTCCATTGGAGGTATCTTCAACTTATGAGAACATCAGTGATCTTCAAGCCTTCTTCTATCAACCTTAGCTTTGATACCATGTTGGAAAATCAAAGGCAATGTAATTCTCTATATTGATGTTTATTGATTAGTATTAGAACATCATGATTGAAATTTAAATGAAGGTTTTCACTCCTTATATGTATATAATTTAAATGGAGACAAAGAACTAAAAGGAAAATTGCAATATTTTATGTGTACTCTTACAAGGACTTGAAATGAGAACTGTAATTCAAATTTTCTCATTAATGCTTTATAAAATGAGGCTAGTTGCTTGTAAGTCTGTCTTTTGGCATGACACATTGTAGTAGAGATTTATTGTTTACAGATGACTTATATTTCCAAATGAAAAGGGATGCTTAGATCAACATGTTTTCTTGTTGGTTAAACAAAAGTAGATATTTTACTTCAAAGTTTAATGTTTTACAAAAATTTAGCAGAGCTCTAGCATTAGGACCTCACCTACCTAAGAAAAGAGCTAGTTACTTTCTGGGCTCTCTGATTATGAGAATGGATATGTATTCGTGTTTACATTCTCGGCCAAGACGAATATTTATAGGAAGGATATAGATTCTGTGTGATGTCAAAGCCAAAGTGGAGATGCTTGTCAACCTTTCTAGGGAAGGAAAACCCTATCTCCGTGATGCACTATTATCTATATACATGTTTATTGATTAGTAATGGAACATCATATTATTGAAAACGGAGGATTTCACTCCTTGAATGTATAAAATGTAAATGGAGACAAAGAACTAAAAGGAAAGTTGCAATCTTTTATATGTACTCTTACAAGGACTTGAAATGAGAACTGTAATTCAAGTTTTCTCATTAATGGTTTATAAACTGAGGCTAGCTGCTTCTAAGTCTGTCTGTTGGCATAGCACATTGTAATGGAGATTTACTGTTTACTGGAGGTTATCTCAAAATTTATTTAAGGCACCATGGATCTAAATTTCTTATGAAATTTCAACACTATAACAAACTTTGATGCCAATTGTTGATCAATTGTCACTTGGTTAAGGTTATAGATGTTAATGAAAATTTTGTGTGAATGCATGAGAGTTTGGTGCAAATGCATAATGTTGTGTAGCATTAGTGTGATAAATATGGGATAGTGCAAAGCATATTTTTGAAGATTAGTCTAAGTTGGCTCGTACCTGATCAACTCTGTCAAGTTGATTATTGGTTGAACGGTTAATTGTTGGTTTAATGGACAAAAGATCTTGCAGGCCCAAATAACAAAGGGAAAAATGGAGCCCATCATGGGGTTCTTTTTGTAATTCTCCACCGCTTCTACCTTCCATGCTTCCTCAAACTCCTCTCCAACCTTAATATTAATGCTAGTAGTAGCATGAGCAACAACACTATGCTTAGCAGAACTAGAAGAACATGTTTTCCAAACTGCACAAGAACTACTTCCCTCACGAGTCACCATGTGGCATTCTTGGTCTAAGTGGTTGGCTTCCTTCAAATCTTGGTTCAACTACTATATCTTCATTGGAACCAACACCCTGAACTCCACTAGACAATGATTCACCATTTTGTACTAGCGATTCGCCATTTGTACTCGTGATTCACCATGATTTTACGAGGTAATATAATCTCATGAGAGATTCGCCAAAATTTTCTTATATACATATAATATTATTAATAAATTTTCCTTCCATTTTTTCTATGTATCATGGGGATTCACCCATTTATTATACATATAAATTTAGGGGGGTTCTTAAAATTTTCCTTGATTCATATTCCTCAAGCTGACAATTGGATGACAGACTTACTGGCTATTCAAGCAATTGATTGGCATATTAATCATTCAATACGTTAAATATATATATATATATACCAAATACATCATTCATTTATCATACATTTGAGTCATCACATCATATAAATCGCTATTATAAGCCCCTGTTTGACCGTTGTTAACTCAGCTTCATTATTCGTAGCAAACCCAATGTCCAACATATACACCCTGTAAGCTATTCCATGAGAATTTATAAATATTCCTCCTACCCATGCTTGGAATGGATTTCCTTTTGATGCCCCATCATAATTGAGTTTGATAAATCCAGATTGTGACAGCTAGAAAATATCACCTATGCTTTTCCTCGGGGGTTTAAATTTCCATAATGTGTTTTCCAGCATTTGTGGTTTTAAATTCAACTTGGCTAGGATATCGCCTTCTGTTCCTATTGTATTCTAGTCCTCCTCTGTGCATTTTTCTACCAATATGGTCTCCTAGATATTTTCGATGGTCCCTTGACATATTTGAGTTATGTTTCTGACTTCTCCCCAAAATATTCGACGATTTCTTTATTTTTAGATGCCCCATAGTATAAATCCCATTGAAAGTCTTCAGGTTTTGTTCAGGACTTCACAATTGTATCCCCCTTTTCTCCATTTAATGATAGTCTAATTGACACTTGTGTTATTTCTATTTTTTTGCTGGAATACCATTGCATTATTTCGTCGTAGGGTTTCTGCCATTATACAGGTATTTAGTAAATTTTCTATGGTTTCTTATTTCCTGTTACAAATTTGACAAAGTGAGGGGGCCCTACATTCTTCTTCGCTGCAACTGATCCCAGGTAAGGATCTTGCAATGGCTTAGTAGCCACAAGAAGTGTTCTAATTTTGGCCGATGTTTAGATGACCAAAATTTCTTCCATATTGGTTCTGCCATATTGTGAAGATTGTGTGCTTTGATATAGTATCCTTCCTATATGGTAAACATACCTTTACTTTGATAACCCTATATTAGTATATCTTCCCCTGTTGCTGCTACCAATTTCCTAGTTTTTAGTTCCTTTTCAAAGTTATTCCATTGTATTGTCTTTGGGGCTTGCTGCTAGAGTCTTTTTTCCTTCCATTTTCTCCATTAAATTTCATCTTGTTCGCACCAATAGTTTTCAATCGTTCTTTGATTTGGTAAGTTTGTGAACAGAAAGATTTCTCCCAATTCTAGTCGGCTAAATGGTTTCTCCCTCTGTTGCCATGAATCCTCCCAAAACAGAGCCATCCTCCCTTCCTGTATTTCCCAGAAAATGTGTTTCCTAATTAGGATTATGGCTGCTAAATTCTATATAGTAGAACCTTTGGGGGTGATGTCTACTTTCAATTTTCCTGCTAGTGTCCTGGGCATATCATATTTTCTCTCCCAGATCAATTTCCATAGGTCTTGACCTCATTGTAGCCATCTCCACCATAATTTTTCTCCCATAACCTGATTTAACACATAGGGATCTCAGAGGCCCAATCCACATTCTGTTTTCAGTTTTATGAGTTTTTCCCATGAGAGGAGGGCCCATTTGTGAGTATCTTGGGTCCCTCGCCAGAGGAATTCCTTAAATATCTTCACCATATTATTACATATCATTTTTGGTGCCGCCCTCCCTGAAAGTTGGTAAGCTGGTATAGCTTGAAGAACGGACCTCAGCAGTATTACGTGACTAGGAGCATTCAGAGCATGGAGTGCCCAATTTTGAGGTCAACTCTAAAAATGATTGAGAAGGTCCTTCCATCTCGAGACTTTGAGTGAGGTAGTGCTTAGTAGGAAACTAAAATATTTCATGGGGAATGAACCGACAATGAAGCCTAATGTTCATGCAAGGAATCTCTATGTAGCATCATTAGTATTGAAGAAATAGACGTTCAATTTATCATTTTTGATCAGGGTACCTGATGCCTTCATGAAAGTTTTCAGAATAGCTAAGATAGACTTAGCTTCCCTGAAATATGCCTGGAAAAACAACGTGATGTCATCTACAAACTTTTGATGTGCAAGTGTTAGCTTTGGTCCCCATAGGTTCATTCCTTTAAGATGAACTCTCGATAACTGAGATTTGATTAATCGACCAATGCCTTCAGCTACTAATATGAACAAAAAAGGCGAAAGAGCATCCCCTTGACGAAGACCTCTGGATACATTAAAAGGATGGGATGGGACTCCATTTAGGAGTATTTAGAATTTTGGGGATGAAATGAATGTCATCAGCCATTGAATCCATCTATGATCAAAACCAAAAGCTTTAAGAATAGCTATCAAATAGTACCAATTTATTCGATCATAGGCTTTAGAGAGGTCAAGTTTGATCAACATACCTTTCACTTTGAGCGTGTGTAAGGAGTGAATTTCTTCTTGAGCCGTGAAAATGATGTCCAGAATTTGTCTCCCCTTCACAAAGGCTGTTTATTCCTGAGATATTAGACTAGGGAGAAGAGGCTTTAGTCTATTTGCTATAATCGTCAATAATACCTTATAGATGACATTACACAGCACTATTGGCCTGAAGCCTTCTAGGGTATCTGTATTATCCTATTTTGGGATGAGAGATATGAATGTTGCATTGATAGCTGGATACACATTCCGGAGCTGCCTAGATTCCTCTACCAATTCCCAGATGTTGTGGCCCATGAAGTGCTAGGTAGCTTTAGAAAATTATATTGTAAAGCCATCAATGCCTAGGGCCTTATTTTTAGGCATATTTTTAACCACTTCTTCAACCTCCTCCATGGTGATTTCCTGCATTAGGGCTAGGTTCTGATCTCTACTCACAAGAGAGGGGATATTTCTGGTTATTCTATCAATGGCTTCCTGTCGATTATGATCAGTTTTCATAAGAATATCTTTGAAGTGATATACTAACATATTTTCCATGTCTTCATGTAGTAGGACATGGTTTCCATTTGGATCTTTTAAAGAAAATATTATATTATGCTGTCTCCTTTGAATCAATGTTTTATGGAAGAAGTTTTTGTTTTTTTCCCCTTCCTTGAGCCCTTGCACCGGTGATTTTTGTTTCCATATAATTTCTTCTTCCTTCCTTTTTTCTTCCAGTTGACTAAGTATATTTCCTTCTTCTAAGGCTAGTGCATCTTTTCTACCATTTAAAATCATTTGTTGTTGAACACTCTCCATCTTTCCTTGCAGTCTTTCCTGATCCTATTGAATGTTAACAAACTCTGTTTTGTTCCATTTTTTTTATTTCCGTTTTTAGTTTTTTTAGCATGAGCTGAATGGATTGCATTTTCTTTTTGCCTTGGATGTTGTTAGTTTCACACCATTGCTTAGCTTTGTCCAAGAATGTGGGGTCTCTTAACCAGAATAATTCAAATCTGAATGGTCGGTTCTTCGGACCTTCTTTGATATCTATTTCTATGCTTATTGGCCAATGGTCAGATCCTAGCATGGGAAGAATAGCTGCTTCATAATAAACATCTAAGCTGACTAGGGACATTCAGAGCATAGAGTACCCAATTTTGAGGTCGGTTCTGAAGACAGTTCATAGAACCTATCTATTACAATGTTTTAAGTCTATAAACTTGACAAAATAGTTAGGCCACTCATTGTTGAATTTGGTGTTATAACATTAAACTAATTTACCACTTTCATATAAGAAGATGAAAAGAAGTCCGTATGTTAAAAGGGTGGAAATACTAAATGTGCAAGTTGGACTACTACAATTATTTACCACTTTCATATAAGAAGATGAAAAGAAGTATATAAGTTAACGGGTGGAAATACTGAATGTGAAATTTAGACTACTACAATTATTTACCACCTTCATATAAGACGATGAAAAGAAAAGAAGTCAGTAAGTTAAAAGGGTGGAAATATTGAATGTGCAAGTTGGACTACTACAATTATCACAGTTTTCCTTATTCACTGATATTAATATTGTTTCTTTATTAATATCGTTTTTTTATTAATATCATTTCTTTTAATATCATTTTAGTTATTAATATGGTTTCTTTGCCTACACAATTTAGTTACAACCACCTACATTAATACAATTTTTACGTTTTTACAACCACCTACTTTAATATAGTTTTTACATTTTTACATGCTGTACATCAATATAAAATCACTAAGTTGTAATAATTATATATCAAAGAAATCCAAAATCCTGGGTTCATCTCTCATGCTTATCATCTGCTTTGTTGAGCTTTGTTGCTTTGTATATGGAAATTTATTATGAATACCTAGTTAATTTTGCTAAGCAATTTGACAATCATAGTCAAATCATATGGAAACTACTAAGTCGCAGATTTATACAATTAATAATTTTTTTAGAATCTAACCTTGTGTGATCCATCATATAAATTATAAAATATCTTTCGGTAATAATCAATGCACTGGAATATTGTCGATGCGTTTCGAACCAACCAGTGTGGTTCATCATCTGGACTAGTTGAGAGATCAGATCCAGATGTTAAGTTTAAATAGATGTAGAAATGGCCAAACCAACCAGAGTGATTCATCATCTGGACTAGTTGAGAGATGAGATCCAAACATTAAGTTTAAATAGATGTAGAAATGGCCAAACCAGCCGTTAGGATAACAACTAGCTTGAATTTTAAATTAGTTAATTAATTAATTTTTATCTATTTAATTAATTATTATATATATATATATATATATATATATATATAGTTTTCTTATTTTATTAAGTTTATTTTACTATTCAATTATTAATTTAATTTATTTATATATTTTTAATGTGCTAGTTTGACTTATATATATATATTGATGATGATGGTTAACATCCACTAAGACCAATATTATTATTATTAGATTTATTTATTAAATCGATTAATTTATTATTTAATTTATTAATCCATTTTATATATATATATATATATATATATATATATATATATATATATATATATATATATATATATATATATATATATATATATATATTTCTTATTTTATTAAGTTGATTTAATTATTAATTTTATTTATTTATTTATCTATTGAGCAAGGACCAAAATAAAATAAAATAAATTAAGGAACACGAAGCAGGGAAAAAACAAAAGACAATCAAGAATATAAGGCGGTGTCAACTTTTTGCTTGTGTTCTCTAAGTACTCTAACCATCATCTATTGATAAGTTAATGAGTCTTTTTCAATTTTAAGGCCTCTCTTAACTTAAATTGATGGAAATGGTCGATCCACGACCTTAGCCTCTTTGATGCAAATATGATGGTTAGTCTTTTCTGCATGCTTAGCTAGGGCGAGCTAGCGAGATCTTCCATGTTTAATGTCAGCAGCATGCTCATAGATCCTTTGATTTATAGACCGACCAGTTTCACCAATGTAAGGAGTACCATAAGAACAAAGAATGATGTAGACACCTTTCCCATCCCTAGGGTCAATCAGATCTTTAACTAATTTGAGAGAGCTGCAAATCATGTTAAGGGGCTTGAAAGACGAAGAGACTAAGGTCATTGCTAGATCGACCATTTTCATCATCGTAAGTTAAGAGAGGTCTTAGAAATCGAAAAAAGACCTGTTAATATCAATAGAGATGATGGCAACATAAGCAGGTGTTGGATACCCGCCTTATATTCTTGATTGTCTTTTATTTTTTCCCTGCTTCGTGTTCCTTATTTTATTTTTGTCCTCGCACAATAGATAAATAAATTAATTAAATTAATAATTAAATAATTAAATCAACTTAATATATATATATATATATATATATATATATATATATATAATAGATTAATTAACTAAATATATAAAAATAAATAAAAAAATAAAAACGAACTAATTAATTAATTAATTTAAATGTCAAATTAGCCCTTATCCTAAGGGCTAGTTTGGCCATCTCTACATATATTTAAACTTAATGTCTGGATCTCTCACCTAGTCTAACGATTAACCACACTGGTTGGTTCGAAACCCGTTGTGCATGTGATTATTACCCAAAAAGATTTTATAAATTAATAAATTGTTGGATTTAAGTTTTAAATGTTAAAAATATTATTTCTGGGAGGTATAATATTTGTTTGCACATCCACTTTTGTTTTTGGTTTAACAAAAGGGAAATATATATTATTGTAATTTATATTTTGTATTTTGTTGAAAAAAAAGAGAAATATACATTATTGTAATTTATATTTTATATATAATTTTATGAAATACATATTATTGTAATTCATATTTTATAAAATTTTAGTATTTGTTTTAACAAAAGAGAAATATATATTATTGTAACTTATATTTTATATTTTGTATTTGGTTTAAAAAAAGGAAATATATACATTATTGTAATTTATATTTTATATATAAATTTATGTAATACATATTATTGTAATTCATATTTTATATAATAATATTTGGTTTAACAAAAGGGAAATATGGATAAATATCTTTCGGATTAATCACATCATTAGGATTAGGTCAACGTTTCAAACCATCTAATGTGGTTCATCCTCAGGTAAAGGTGAAGAAAGAAATAGATCACATTGAATAAATAGTAGGGATGCGTCATTGCCCAGAAAATGCTATTGAAACTAGCTGATATTTGACTAGTTCGTTAATAGGGTAAAATATTAATAGTTTTTAAGATTTTAAGGAACGTTAACCCACAATAATTTAGAATTTAATAGTTTCTGGGAAATGACGTATCCCTACTATTTATTCAATGTGGTATGTTTCTTTCTTCACCTTGTCCCAAGGATGAACCACATTAGATGGTTTGAAACGTAGACCTAATCCTAATGATGTGATTAATCCGAAAGATATTTATCTACATTATGGATCACAAAAGTCTTATATCTAACAAAAGGGAAATAATATATATTATTGTAATTTATATTTTATATATAACTTTACGGAATACATATTATTGTAATTCATATTTTATATAGTTTTATGGAATAAAAATAAAAAATAAAAATAATATTACTTATATATTATTCATTATCATTTATTATATATACGAGGTCATTTATATATTATTTATTATATACACAAGGTCATTTATATATTATTTATTATATACACATCGTCATATCATAATCAACATTTGATTTTGTAAATGAGAAGTTCTATAATATATTGAAAGATGATATAGCTTTAGCTTTCAAGTTATTGTTCGAGAAATTTTGAAATAATGCAAATGTAAAAATATTCATGTCAACTTTGAACCTCAAAAATTAATCTTAACATTGAACTTCCCTGTAAAATATTTTCTTGAAATGTAATTAAACTTAAACTCTAATTCAAACGTAACTTAAAATTGTTATATTTACATTGAAAGATATTTATAAAAATTTCCACAATAACTAGTTGAATTCCAATTTCACTATAATTTAAAATTTATGTCACACTTTATTGTATTATCTATATATCATTCGTATAAATAAACTTAAACTCTAATTCAAACGTAACTTAAAATTGTTATATTTACATTGAAAGATATTTATAAAAATTTCCACAATAACTAGTTGAATTCCAATTTCACTATAATTTAAAATTTATGTCACACTTTATTGTATTATCTATATATCATTCGTATAAATAAACCTAAAATCTAATTCAAACATAACTTAGCATTTTTATATTTATATTGAAATATATTTATAGAAATTTCCACAATAACTAGTTGAATTCCACTTTCACTATAATTTAAAATTTATGTCACTCTTTATTGTATTATCTATATATCATTTGCATAAGTAAACCTAAACTCTAATTCAAACATAACTTAGAAGCTATGCTACATTTCAAGAAAGTAGATAGAGAGAAGTTCAAAGTTGAGATTAATTTTCGAGATTCAAAGTTGACATGTTCAAAGTTGAGATTAATTTTTGAAGTTCAAAGTTGACATAAATTGTTTTTAACATTTTTCAAAATTTCTCAAACTATAACTTGAAAGTTAAAGTTATGTCATATTTCAATATATTATAGACCTTTTCATTTACAAAATCAAATATTTAAAAAATGAAATGTTGATTATGATATGACTGTGTGTATATAATAAATAATATATAAATGACCATGTGTATATAATAAACGATAATGAATAATATATAAATATTATATATATGTTGTTAATTAAGTCTAGCTAATTAAATCTAGCTTTGTTTTAAGATGAAGTGTAATCTTCGAACCACTATAATGATTTAACCCCACAATAATTATTTAATAAAAAAGTAATAGCTATAAAGAAAAAAAATACCCAATAAATATCTTTATTTAATATTTTATTTTCAAATATATTAATAAAAATATTATCATAAATATTAAAACAAATAATAATAATAATACATAAAATATTAAAACACACCTATATGTCTTCTATGAATAAGTCTCTAAGACGAATCACCATGGATCCGTCTACTACTACTTTTTCTTTTATCGCAATTGTTGTTATACTAGCTTCAGTAGTAGCAGAGGACGTGATTCCCCTTCACCACAGCCATACAAGCATGGCAGAACTCAAAAAAACTTCTTGCAAAGTGACTCTTCATTCGAATCTCTGCTTTTCATCGCTCCCTTCCTACTCCAGGTATTCGAGGGCCAAGATGAGTGATGTTGTGAAGGCAGTCGTGACAATGAGCCTCATTAATTCCGGCAATGTTTCTTGTTGGAATTTTTGAATATTTCGAACACACAGGGAGAATAAAAATTCTCCTCTACCTCAACACAAAGATTATAAAATTTTCTGAATGCTGGACAAAGATGGCACAAAAATTGAAAACTATTTCATTAACATGAAAATTTATTACAAAATGGACATTCTGTATTCAGAAGGAAGTTTTGGTTTTACAATGGATTAGCTGCTACAAATGCAGTGTTACAATCTTTGCTCTTTGTCTCTCCTTCTGCCTTCGGGCATTACACACACTACATACACAGTCTTCTGTCTGTATTCTATAAGCCTACAGGCTTTTTTGCTTCTATATAGCGCGACATTAAAAAACATAAAACAAAAGAAATATAAAAGGTTTTAAAAAAAAAACTTTAATACTACGTCAGGATAAACATTAACCAAAGTTCAATAAACTAATAAACCCAGACTTCAAACAAAAATTGAACCGCATTGAAAATTTTTCGTGTTACAAATTTCCCTTACGTCAGCAAACCCAAAACCAATGCGAACGAAATTTGATTGGCTGGTGCTGGACCTGCGGAACTCAAACAAAATTATGAACCAGATTCCATAGGAAAAATTCGCATACGAAAAGGTGAAAGTGACGTCAGGCCAACAACGAATGTGAAACAACGTGATTGGTCTACTTGCTGGCTGAGTTGGCAGTGGGACCACATTGCATCGGTGATCGGCAGACGAGCGAACAAAAGAACTTGGCGAATGCAATTTCGATGTTGCGATGGCTGGTGGGGACCACATCGCATCGCAATATCACATCGGTGATGGATCAATGGAACAATGGTTGTGGTGAGTGGATGGTTATTGCGATGTGTGATGTGCGATGGACCCCATAGTGGAGATCACATCGTTGCATCGCAAGTGTGCATCAGAACAAAAACATACTGGAGGGCTTTTACATTGTCCGTTGCGATGTGCGATGTGTGATATCGCAACACTGCATCGCAACAGAACTTCACATCAACAAGACACATCGCATCAAAACTTAAAATATACAAAGGCATTTGCGGAATGGATAAATGGATTTGCGATATAGCGATGGTGGTAGGGACCACCATGACATGGCTTCAATTCAAAACTCTGGCGCGTAAACAAAAATTGGTTGGTGAGGGCTTAAAAGCTCGATAAGATGGTTTTTAATAAACTCTGTTGTTGTGTGGTTAGAACCACGATTTCTTCAATTCCTTCTGCAAAGTCGGCTACGCCCATAAAACATAAATTCATCCTTACAGCTTCATTTAAAATCTGTTGAATACACCATGGTGTGCACTCAACCTCTGCTCCTGTTGTACTTTGTTTCCATTCTCCTGCACGGGGTTTGTAGGTGACTTTAATATTTTCAAAACTCCCCCTTAAAGTCAGCTGCTGGGTTATCTGTCATACTCATGAATTTTCTCAAATATTCAAAACTCTTTTGCCCCAATGGCTTTGTCAGAATTTTTGCAAATTGCTCCTCTATTCTACGGTGCTGTAAAACAATGCCACAATTGGTTGTTTCTTAGAAGCCCATGAAATGGCTCCTGAACCCATATGAAAAACATAACCAAAGGTACTTTTCCGGTCATCAATAACTCTAGCCCAATCACTATCAGTATATCCAATTAACTCAGAATTTTCTAAAGTAGTATACAAAATACCATAACTTTTATTTCCTTTCACATATCTCAGAATTTTTTTTGCTGCTTGCCAATGTGCCTCCTTTGGCCTTTCCATAAATCTGGAAATCAAACTAACAGCATGCATAATATCAGGCCTAGTTGTAGTCAAATAAATGAGGCTGCCAACTAGGCTCTTGTACAAACTAGGATCAAAATCCTTGCTACTGTCCTCTTTGTTCAGTTTCAATCCCATTGTTGTGGGACTAATTGCTGCCTTGCAATCCTGCATATTAAATCTTCCCAAATTTTCATTTACATATTTTTCTTGAGAGATAAAAATCTTATTTTCACTTTTTTCTACTTCTATTCCTAAGAAGTATTTCAGCGAACCCATATCAGTCATCTCAAATTCATCCTTCATGACTGTTTTAAAATTTTCAATAAGGTAATCATCATTACTTGTAAAGATCACATCATCAACATACAAAACAACAATGAGCATCTTACCATATTTCTCCTTGATGTATAATGTGGGTTCTCCTTCACATTTCTCAAACCCATTTTCCAGTAGATAGGAATCTATCCTACTATACCATGCTCTTTGTGCTTGTTTCAGCCCATAAAGAGATTTCTTCAATCTGCAAACTTTTTTCTCTTGGCCTTCTTTCTCATAGCCTAGAGGTTGTTCAACATAAACCTCTTCCATTAAAACTCCATTTAGGAATGCTGATTTTACATCCATTTGGTGAACCTTCCATTTTTTTTGTGCTACTATGGAGAGCACTGCTCTCACTATTTCTATTCTTGCAACTGGTGCAAATTTTTTTTCATAATCTCTTCCATGTTGTTGCTTGTATCCTTTGACAACAAGTTTGGCCTTGTGTCTCTCAATCTTACCTCTAGAATTTCTTTTGGTCTTGTAGACCCATTTCACTCCAATGAATTCCTTACCTTTTGGGAGATAAACCAATTACCATGTTTAATTTTTCTCTATTGCATTCATTTCTTCATCCATAACATCTATCCATTTTTTGTCTTTCACTGCATCTTCAAAATGAATAGGATCATCAACATGAAAATACAATGCAAATAAAGAATTTATACCTTCATTTGCTGCTTCTTGCTCATAGATTTCATTTAGATTTTTGAATCTGGTTCCTCTTTCTCTTGGTGTAGCTATGCTTGAAGAACCACTTAAATCAACTCCATGTGGTGTGCTTGGAGAAGCAGCACTCTCATTTCTTCTCAATGGTGTTCTTATTCCAGCTTGTGGTGTCCCTTGTTGTCCTTGTTTTGGTGGAGGTGGTGCTACCGATGAGGTGTTCTTTTCAGCCACATCTTCCTCATCTTCATCATGAAACAAACAACTTTTGACATTGACTGTTTTCTCAATGCTTCCATCCCATGCTTTTTCTTCTATGAATTGCACATATATGCTTATAAAAAATTTCTTTGTGGATGGGTTATACAATCTATATCCCTTGGATTCTTCACAGTTTCCAAGGAAGATGCACTTCTCCCCCTTACTGTCCAACTTTTTTCTCAGCTGATATGGAATGTGTGCATAAGCCACACCCAAAAACTCTCATGTGGGTGACTCCTTGTTTTTTGCCACTCCACGCTTCTTCCGGAACTATGTTCATTACTGCTTTTGTTGGGCATCTATTCAATATATATACTGCACAATTTGTTGCTTCTACCCAATACTCATTTGGAAAGTGTTTTTCCTTAAGCATACTTCTGACCATGTCCATGATGATTATGTTCTTCCTTTATACAACACCATTTTGCTGCAATGTGTACCTTGTTGTAAATTTCTTATGTATGTCATTTTCTCTGCAAAAATGAAGAAACTCTTTTGAGATGTACTCACCTCCTCTATCAGTCCTTAAGACTTTGATATGCTGCCCACTTTGTTTCTCTACAAGAGCTTTAAAGTGGCAAAACTTTTCAAACACTTCACTTTTATATTTCAAGAAATAAACCCATACTTTTCTTGTGAAATCATCAATGAAGGTCAACATATAATTGCTTCCTGATATTGATGATGTTTGCATTGGCCCACACAAATCTGAATGGATAATTTCTAACGGTGCATTTTCCCTTATGCTCTTTCCTGATGGAAAGTTTTCTCTATGTTTTTTTCCCAAGATGCAGCCTTAACATAGGCTGTCTGGTTTCTCTATCAATGGTAGTCCTCTTACCATTCTTTTCTTGTGCAATAAATTCAAACCTCTGAAATTGAGATGTCAAAATCTCAAATGCCATAACCAATTCTCATCTTTCACTTCCTTTTGAAAGACCTCTTGAGTTACAACTACTACATTCTTCCTCTTTCCCTTCAATTCTGCATTTAGCCTGAGTGGAAACATTCTATTGCTGGTCATTTGCACTTCTGCAATAACCTTCTTGCTTGGAGGTATGTCCATTATTGTGCACACATCATTTTTGAAGAATAAATTGTAACCTTAGTTAATGAGCTACCCAATGCTCAAAAGATTACATTTCAAGCCAAGAACATAGTATACATCTGGCACAAATTTCTGCTCTCCATTTCTTGCAAGGATACTTACTCTGCCTTTTCCCTTGACATAGATCTTAGCATCAGTTCCATTTGTTACTTCAGATTTAACATCTTCATCAAGATTGGAAAACATTGCTATGCTTGTTGAATCTTTGGTTAAACTGAGAGGGGGGGTGAATCAGTTTAACACATGCATTAGCTTTTTAAATTTTCATCAAACTTATTTACAGCTTAATATGCGAATAGTTTTAAAATGTTGCAGCAAGTATTAAATTAATGTGAAATCAACCTTATTGTGAGAGCAACAAACACATAAAGAAATTGAGTGGATCATATAAAAATATAAGCAACACACATAGAGACAGTGGTGTTCCTTGAGAAACAATTCCTTGTTGTGTAAAGGAATCCGTGCTCAAGACATTAA